>CABPRJ010000524.1:0-238310 GCA_902439185.1 Cinara cedri | reverse complement strand
AGCCCCCCCCTCCCCCCTCTCCCCCGCCGCACGCGAGTTCGGTCCCTGACGACGGCGGCGCTGTCAACACAAAAGCGCCCGACACGAAACGCGCGTTCGCGTGCACGGGATGTCACTTCGTACCTATTGTAATAACGTTGTAAATACGCGCGGGGAGGGGAACACACGTGAACGGCGCGCACGCGAAACGACATCATCGCCGCAGAGTATTATTTTCGGCCGAAAAACCGAACCGTCGTTCGAACGGTATGAGACGAATCCATCTCATGAGAACACATCTCGGGTGTCCGGGGCGGCCTATTTTTTCGCATTTTTTCATCCGAAATTTTTCGCACTACACGATTATTATTTTTCTTTTCCCGGTCAAGAAATCACCCCTCCTACGCTCTCCGGGCGGCCTCCGAACGTGTACCGGAATGCGTAGCCCCGCGTCACTTTTCGCCACCGCCACCACTGCCGTCGCTATTATATTCTTCAAATTAATACCGAGTCGTATGTACGGATGACATGTCGACATTTTTTTCGTATCGTCACGCGCGTCGTGTTTTCCACTTGGAGAACATTTCGGGTTTCAGATTTCATGTTATAAAGAAAAAACAAACCCTGCCACGTGTTGTCCTATATATCAACACCGATTATAGCATACAGGAAAACAGCAATCGTCTCGATTTTTCTCCCGACTCCGAAATAATAACCGGTAACCAAACAGCCCTGACACCAAAACGGGAATATTTTGTATGGAAATCCGACGGAGTTCGGACGTTTTCTTCGGACGTGAAAATTTCGTTATATTTTTACTAGCGCGCTTTTATGGAAATCATTTTTGTTCGAGTCGGCGCGCTTTCGAACGGCGCGTTATCACACGCCGGGTTAATATATCGTAAACACAAAATCACATTTTTTGGTGTTACGAGAGTCATTTGGGCATTGGACGCTTTTCCCGTCGTAAATACTTCACAACGCTCAAAAGTCCAAATTTAACATTTTTTTATGTCCCGTGTAAATACTAACCGTGATAAATGTAATATTTTACTGGCGCGTTTAATCGATACCGAGTTGCGGAAGGTTATATACGGCGCGGCGGCCACGGGTTTACGGAAATGCCGACACGTCCCCGGTAAAATACATCCGCCACGCTGCTCGGTGTATACGCCGGGGCTCCAAAAGTGACTTACACACGCCGCAAAGGCCAAACGGCGTGCGATGTCGTATTGCGTACGCTATTCCGAGACGTCCGAAAAATCCGAAATCAAAACCGTTTGTTCGCCACGCGATCACCGCGTCGTCCCCGCGGCGGTATCCAACGGTATCTCGTGTCGTATCCCGACCGAATTGAAAATATGATAAACGGTGTTTATTTTCAAGCGCCGTCACGGCGGGCAAGGTCCCGTTTACCACGTATGAGTGGGTGGGGGGAGGGAGAATGGGGGAACGGCAATTTCTCTGGCAGATTACAAACCGATATTTTTCGCAGGGCGGTAAAGCGTGCGGTGTTTTATCCGTGTCGGGCGCGGCGGTTCCGGAGCTAAAAAAAACGCGGCGCCGGTCGACAGAAACGAGCCCGCCCGCCGTGTGTGTGTGTGTGTGTGTGCGTGCCCCCGGGCCCTCGGGTCTACAGCATAGCATACGAGAAAACTTACCACGGCGGCGGCGGCGTCGAGCCGGTGACGGAAACCTCGGCGACTCTTCGACGACGGTGTACGGGACGGCGCGATGGCACAGGGTGCATAATAATATCGATGGGCTACGGAATATTACGCGGCGACGATGATTGTACGACCGCGCGTCGACGTGCCGGCGACATGACCCGCGACCGTGTAATAAAACGCGTAAACCGTCACCACATCGCCGTCGTCCGCGTTTCAATTTCTACCGTTTACGACTCGTATTTTACGCGAACGACAAACTAAACGACGTTATTGTTTATGACGATATTAGTTGTAGTTACTATTATTATTATTGTTACGCGTGCAAAAATAGTGACGGTATAAAATTCTATTTGTGTGGGACCTACATAATTGCACGACGGTACGCGGTAGCCGACTGAACCGTATACACACGGTTGCGGTATTATCGGTACAACGACCGAGAACGCCGGTACCGCACGTTATTTTCAAGTTCAGTAACCCGGGCCCGCGCCGAGCAAACCCTTTCACGGCCAGACGCACCGCCGCACAGAGGCCACCGCCCTTCGCAGACAGTCGGGTCGAAGTTCACGCTCGGGGAGCTTCGATTTCGCGACGCACGCACACGAACGACGCCCCGCGTCCCGAACCCGGCCGAACACTCGCGTCTCATCCCTCGCTCGTCCCCGCGGCACCCGACACCGTCCGTAGCCGCCGCCGCCGACGCCGACACCGACGCCGCGGCACAGGCCCACACCATAGTCGCTATTTAACATTATACATATATATATATATATATATATACGTGTATACATAATATATATTATAGTAACGGCCGTCGCCGCCGCGCCGCCGCCGTCGTGGTCGTCGTCGTCCCGGACCTATCGCAAATCTACCGTTCGGATCCAGCCGTAACCATGACGACCGTCGTCGTCGTCGTCGTCGTCGTCGTGTAGTCGTCGTCACCGCCGCCGCGTAAAGAACGGCGCTTTGCACGCGGTACGGATACATTGTATACGTATTGCAGTTACCGTGTGTACCCGGAGTGTACACAGCGCCGCCGCGTCGTCTCGATTTTCGTCTCCTCCCCACCCCTTCCACCCGCCCGCTACTCCGCCCGGCAGACGCGGACAAAAGTGAAAGCGGAAACGAAAGGTGGTTGAACCACCGTCGCGGATACGAATAATAATAATAAATACAAATATATATATATACACACACATACACACACACACACATACACACACACACACACACACACACACACACACACACGCATTGACGGTGGCGCCACGTCGTCGCCGGTCGTCGCCGTTTACCTATTTACGGCATTACGCATTATTATAACTGTCGTATTTTTACCGCGCGCGGTATCGCCAGCCGTTATTGTAACGTAACCGCGATAACATTGTGTTGTGAATTCGTGACGATACCAACTGTATAATATAACGCACACACGCACACACATATGTATGTAAATATTAGATGGCCGACTCCGCAGACAACATTATTATTACCGCGTCCAGCGCCGTTTATCACTCGGGCGATGTTTTTAAAATTATTCCTCCGTTGCCAGACAATATTTTATGTTGGACGGAGTTCGCGGTCACGAAATCATTCGCCTGCGATTAGACCAGCGTAAAAATGATAAGAATCCGTAAACGTTGCCCGTGTGACAATAATGTTACGCCGGGCATCATAATTGTGTTACACCAGTGTTGTTGTTGTTGTTGTTGTTGTTGTTGTTGTATACGGAGCCGGCTGTCTAGTGATACGCTATTATGTACACCTACACGCTAATGTCGGGAGTCCATAGGCGCAACTGGACCGCCAGTTTATTATGGGCACATCAGAAGCCCGTGGGGGCTGCGCCCTCACAATATCCTCTTTACGTCACTCTCGCAACAGTTAACTACACCCCCTTCATTTACGATTCTGTGTGTACAAATTTACCGTGGTTATTTGAACGTTGTCGCATCGTCCGTGGGAAACCAGCATTTCGTTCCGTTCAATTACTATGAAATACACGGATACAATATTTTGTCATTACTACGGAAAACCTGAATCGGAGGTGCGATTTTAACCCCGGGGTCGCTAAAGACCCCCTGGCACCCCCATGCCCACCCCGTAGATGCGTCTGTGGACCCGGGACGCGTAAACGATCCATGAAAAAAAAAAACGGTACGACTGAACCTATGGTATCGCGTCGGTAAACCGTCGGACAGTTAACACGAATCATAGAAATTCGCGCGCTGCGTTGCGCATAAACCTCGCTACAGACAAATTTACCGGCGGTTCTATTATGTTAAACGCGGTATCTATACGGTTTACAGTAATGATTATCGGTCGTTATCGCGATTGCGAACGAACAAATGAACGGTTATGTTTTATCGTGCATTATGCAAATCGTTCGAGTAAATTTATTTTCGCGTTACGAAACTAGTTAAAACTGGTCGAATGAAGCGATTAACGCGTAAACAAAATGCGCACGGTTAGGAGACACTGTGAAAAACTGAATCATATAATATTGCGCTATCAGTTCAATATAGAGTTACGGAACCGTTTTTAATATTTATCGAATCAAACTCGCGTCGTTTCCAAAAGCAAATTTCGTATTGTCGGTGTATTGGGAATGTAATTTTCTTCGATTTTCCTCCTTAAAGACACAATAGAAAACCCGCAATTAACATTTTTTTTTAAAAAGCATTTAAAGTTATAATCGTGATGGTGTAATAATCATAAAAAAAAAACATAGATTTTCAAAACAAATGTTCATAACTGAACTTCGCTCAGAATCGTTTTTCGTTGGGAAGGTTTTTTTTGTTTGTATTTTCTTAAAAATTGTATACATTTTCTAATGATTTCTTGAGCATTTAAATATATTTTTGATTTTATTTGTTGCTGAACGCAAAAATGATGTTGTTAAATTTGCCCCTATAACTTCTCCACATTCCCGTGTTCCAAAATTTGATTGTACAAAACTAAACTCATCTCCGAATAGTAAAAATGCAGCACACGTTTTATGGTGTGGCATATACTCTTGGAGTGTTTTTTATTTATTCTTTTTTTTTTCTCTATGAACAACATAGAATGCTATATTATAAATTACAAATTTCGAAATCCACTTAATCGCCTTCTATGCGATAATAATCCGTTTTACAAAATATTAATAAAGCCGAGACAATATCACTGTCGTAGTTCGAGTGGCCGGTTAGTATAAAAAAGCTTGCAACGATGACGTTCCCGAGACACACTACCACAATTTTATACTGTTAAAACAAATTAATGACACTAAAACACACACACGTATAAAACAGTCGAAAAACTGTTAACATTTTTTTCATAATACAATAGTATATTATTATAATTTATAATGTAATTGGATACGATACCATTAACATATTTTATCGGACACGTGTCGCATATGTTTTATAATAAATTAAAAACTGTATTGACGACTCGACGTCGTAAACTGCGAAATTATAATGTTTTCTCCTCCCCACCAAATAATCACACGTTTTCGATGAGTACCTAATACATAATAATTTGGTACTGCAGAATTGTTAAACTAACAAGTACGTATAATATAACTATATAAAAAGTAATTGACCTGTTGAAAAATAATATAAGCATGTGTCTAGAATGAATCATTAGTAATTATAAATATTGGAATTTAGTTTACTGGATAGTAAAATACACTAAATACACGTTGGCTTATTATTTATTTTATTATATTATTAGAAAACATTACTGTGAAACGGTTTTTGCTATAATAGTCATTCAAATATATTCCGAAGAAATATGACCACCCGGAAAAAGAAAAAGAAAATTTTTTTGTAAGAAAATTCTTTGTACTTGGATACAGGGGTTTAAGTGAAGGATGTATAAGATAAGCGACTCACGCCCTACTTCTGACTGCGCTTCAAAAGAGTGCTCTTTAAAATATTCTCCATATATTTTGTAGTTTGGAATATCACTGAATACTGAATACGGTTTAGGAATCACGATATATCACAGTACCCTTTGCTATTTAGTATACTGATGTTCGGAGTATAACCATCCCCAAATCATCCAAACCCCCCTAAAATTATTAGATATATTTCTTAGGTATTTTTTATAACAAAAATTATTCTAGCCACCGTCCCCATCCCCCACAAAAAGGGTATCTATTAAATATCCATCTATTAATAGTGTTATCATTAATATTATTTAATATTTAAAAGTTTTAATGCATGTAAATACATGTATACTCTTTAGATCGAATATAATGTATGCATTTTAAAATGTGCGAGGTCGTTGCAAAATTCAAATTATATTACTATAGTAGGTATACTAAAAATATTATTTAAAATGGTCGTGTAATGTAATACCAAGCATTAAAATAGAGTTAGGTAATTATAAGTTCGTAAGTATTAGGTTTCGTGGAAAAAAAAAAAGAATGTTCGGTAAGTACCTACATAGAAATGCTGAAGCCTTGTCAATGAAAAACAATAGAACCCAAAATATTAAATATAATCTGTTCTACACTTGTATAGGTACGTGTATAGAAACTTCTGTGTTAATAAAATCAATATGTGTGTTCGTGATTTTTGTATTTTTTTGTATTCATCACGTGCAGTAATGCTATGTATCATATACGTGCCATGCTATAGAAAATCGTTTCGATTAGATAGGGTCATCAAATATAGGTACATATATAAATATAATATACTTACATTATATGTACTATACAAATAAAATTGTATGTTTTTAATACGTTACAATTTTTTTTATTATTATGTCAACAACAATTTGTTAATTATTATTAGCTTATTAATTTATAATTTTGAAAGAAAACATAGCAAATTTAGTGTATTTAAACAATTTCCGAACACGTTTTAATTTGGTTTTTTCGGTTTTAAAGACTACAAATAATCTTAATCGGTCTGTAAATTATAATAATATACACTACTGTCTCACGATTGTTTACTATAATTTAAAGTACACAGTTAAGTGACGGATAGTAACCCTAAATATTTAAAAATAGAATCGCTCCTCGGAATGAAGTCACTAGGATTTCAAATTGGGAGGGGCGCTACATTTTCGCTTGAATAATGGATGCAAACATGAGGGATTTGGATAGTTCGACTCCCCACAAATAAAATAAACCTTATAAAAGTGTTTTATCAAATACACTTCAATGTCATACTGTTTAAATAAAAATTGATAAAAAAAAAAAAATGAATGTAATATTAATGTCTTGGCATAATATATTGTATAACTATACATATTACACAACTCATGATAGCTTCATCTTCCTAGGAGAATTTTTCGCATTGGCAGTGATTATATCATTTTCATTAACATATTCTTTTCTTTATTTATATTAGCCATGGCTAACCCATTGAATCTATTTTCTGGCATGGTGCTAAAATTAATTTGACAATTTTATATTATTATAAGTGTTTTAACACTTAAAAAATAATCACTCATACTTTATACAAAAAACTGATGCAATTTTTTTTTTATTAAAATCGAAGATACAAATAAAATTTAATTCTGCAATAGATATGATATATATATATATATATATATATATACATATTACAAAGTATTTACAGCAATGTATCTAGAAAATGTTTAAAACTTTCCCATGTATATGTCAAATATATTTAAGCTACATTAGATAAGAAAACTCTAATAAAAAGTTCCATTAACGTTATAAACATTCGAATTATTATACCATTATGTACCAACACAACAATAAAAGTTCAATCGTATTATAGGAAAAAATAGAATTATATACAAGTAATATCATATCGAGTACCTATAATTAACAATATTTATAAAAAGATATGGCTTTATATAGCAGATAGCTACCTATATTTTAAACTTTAAATTTGGCAAACCATTAATCGTTACATTATAAAACAATATAATATTGTAGTGAACTAGAAATTAAACTTTCGTAACATGATTCATTATGGTAATCATGTTTGATAGATGTATGTGATGGTTTCCAAAATAATACTACCTATATAATAACGTACATTAAGCAAAGCTAAATTACCATAGAAACTTAATAATATATAATACACCTATTTTAAATTTTAATAAAAAAGAAGAAAAAGACTGAAAGACACTTAAATAGTATCCCGGAAAGTATTCGCTTTGCCGGAATTTGTTAATTTTTTTTTTAAATTTAAAAAACAAACTTCGAATTGTTACATTACTGTTATTTTTTTGACACTGATTTTTTCGAGGTTGAAAGGACTATCAACTTTTAATTGTCAAACAACAATCTATACTAAAAATACTATAAATACATTATGTTTAATTTAAATCAATTTTGATGTTGAAGTATCTATCTCCATCAACCCGTTGACAATGTTCCATTTTTATGTTTGTCGTTTCGAGAGTATAGGAGAGTAGTGCAGCTAATGTAATATAAAATACATAGGGCGCTGTTTGAAAATCAAAAAAAGGTAGTGGTTTTAATTTCAAAAATAAGGGTGACAAAAATAACAGTAATGAAACTTTTTAGAGCTAATTGTTCCTTGAATTTTCTAAAAAACAAATTTGAAAAAAATTTAATATTTTCCAGAGTCTTACTACATTGTGTCATGTCAAAATCTGGCAAAATGCAATAAAATTATTTTTATAAATTGTATATTGTGTTTTGTAATCTAATAAATTTGTTAAAATATCCTGCGCTGTGCAATCGTGATAGTGATAGTGTATGTGAAAAAAGTTTTTTTTCAATTTTCTTACAACAAATTATAAATAACGATTATATAAAGTTACTTTTTAAAACAATTCTATTTTCATTCTAATATATATTTACATAGAAGCCAGGCCTTCCAATTTTCATGGGGTGCCCAAAATCCTGAAATAATTTAACTTGTAGTCGAAATAAAAAAGAAAAATTCAACAAAGCATTACTCGTTTATCGACTTAATTTTTGTATTTAGAAGGTGTGGGCGATAAGGTGCCATCGTCTCAAGGCAGTAAACTTTTGTTTTTCGAGTGCCCATTGATGGGCATCAATAGGCCATGATTTTTTTTTTACCCGCCACCAAAATATATGCCCGAAAGTGTAAGTTTTCTTAATTATGCCTAAAGGTGGCAAAACTATAAATACGTCTCTGCC
Source organism: Cinara cedri (assembly GCA_902439185.1). Classification (NCBI taxonomy): domain Eukaryota; kingdom Metazoa; phylum Arthropoda; class Insecta; order Hemiptera; family Aphididae; genus Cinara; species Cinara cedri. The sequence continues at coordinate 229,556 of CABPRJ010000524.1, read as the reverse complement.
AAAATCTTAAAAAAAATAAAGACTCACAAGCAAAATAAAATCAAAATGTTTTTTATTTTTAACTATAGGTACTTATAACAAATTATATTTTTAAATATTTTCGTTTGCTTAAAATGAAAAATTGTACAATAAGGTATATTAATATTTCTTAATTTTTTTACAAATGTCAAACGTATTTTTTCTCACTTTAGTCGTATTAATAAATTTATTAGCAATCTCGTCAATGTTTATTTTTATTCTTTATGTAGGTACATGTAATATCGCTATATCGTTAAATCGTGTTTGTGTCATTGTTGATCTTAAGAATTTTTTTAAATGCCGAAGAACAGAAAAAGAACGCTCAGCTGTACAAGGATGAAACTGATAGATTTAACATAATTTTAATTAATTTAATCACTTCTGCTACCATATCTAATAAGTACAACTCTTGTTTCGAAAAATCAATTGCGTCTGACACTGATGATAAATTAAACTATTTTGTTTTAGTGATATCTAACATAATATTGCCAAAGCTATAGTATTCAATTATAATATATATATTAATTTTTTAGGATCTACTATAAAGTTTTCTATTTTTGCAAGATGTTCAATTACGTTACTTTGAAACCTGTTTTGCAGAACAGATAACGTGATATCAACTCATTAAAAAAATAGTGCTTTACATTGCTCTTTAGGTGACATAAAGTAATGTTCTTGTTCCCTTCGATCAAACGTTTTGGAGTTTTTCTTTATTTAGATAGCTTAAATTCACCTAAACCTAGTTCTTCAGATTTATTAATTATATCTTCCTATAATTGGTTAAAACCGGATTTTTGATTTTCTTCTATAGTAATTATGATAGTTTGAATTTTTAATCTTGCATCTTGAAAATGCAAAGCTTTTTTTGCAGTTTCGAATTTAAAATAACCAAAATAATAAAAAAAAAAAAAACCAAAACATACATTAATTAAAAATGGCTATTTCTACATGTATAATATTAATATGTTTTATTTATTTCATGGGATGCTCGAGCATCGCAGCAACCCAATATTCAGCGTCCATGTATACTTAGTATATTTAAATGTACTCTGTAGTACTGAATATAGTAAGAGAAGTATACTACAGGGAATATAGTAATATAGTAAAGGAAAAAACTATTAGAATTTGTTAAATCTTCATAATACACAACGTACTTTATGCTATAGTATGTAACCTAGAAATATACTGTACACATATTTGTGTATTTTTTTTATAACGCATTTGTATGTTATTTCTTCGTTAACTTAAAAATAAAATACACAACAAAAAGTTAATATAATTTAATATACTGCCGTACAAAAATAATAAATATTAACTTTTTTTGTTAAGGTTATATGTATTATTTTGTATTTTGTTATTAATATTTATTAGGTTACCGTTATGATCTTAGAAAATAAATCACTATAGTTATAGCGAAAATAATTTTCCTTTGATCTAGAGAAAATAAATTACGGCTTCATCTATAATTTATATATTTTACAACAATATGATAATGGATATTATATATACGTATGTAGTCAAACGGATTCATCCGACTACTCGAACAATGACACGTTCAAATTTCTGATACGGTTTAATGCATTTTGTTTAAATATACCCGGACGACAGAAAAAAAAAACCAAACGCAAAATAAAAAAAAAAAAAACAAACGTGTTTGATATTACGATGACGACCGACGCTATTATTATTATTATTACGATTTAAACTGTCAACATAAATTGCTAAGACGATATTTTATTATTTCAATCGAAACCAAAAATAATATTGAAAATAACGAAATTGTATTGAACTATTATTTAATAATGAACCCTGCTTGTCCGAAAAGCGGACATGTAAATCCAAATTTTAAAATTCACAATGAAAAAATGAAGGTCGATACTGCTGAATGCCGATGGGTATGATGCCACTGTTTTAGAAAGGAAGTCGAAATGTGGGACACATAGAATAATTTAATTTGTATGTGTACGCAATGATAAACTGTTGCTAACGAAAAACGATTCTGATCAGAGTATTATTGGTCATATTCTCGCCTTTGTTGCCAAGGTAACTCAAAAATCATTGAGGACACAATAAAGAATTACTAATTTTCCCATTTATTGAGAAAACTACAAAAAAAAGACCTTCTGAATACACCAATTATGTAAAAAAAACAAATAAGAAAGATACCATACAATTTTTATTAGAGCAAGATTTATTGTGGTACAGTTGTTTGTAAACACGTGTAAAAAAAAAATTTAAAAACAAAATTGAAACTCGAGGTTTTGTAAGTCCAAAATTCGGATTTTTCCCGTCCGCACTATAATACTATAATATTATAGTGAATAAATACTATCAATGTTTTATTATTATTTCTACGGGGTTATATGAACGGGACAATTTATAGATTTATTTCTAGACAATTTATCGGTTTTATTCCGCGCTTGAATTGATGGGAGGGTTGCGAATAGAAAAAATGTGCTGACTCTAAACAGTTACCAAATTTACCGCGACCGCAAAAAAACGTTTCACCCATTTCGTTGTTCTTCGATTATAATAGTTAATGAATTCGATGACAGTTAAGAACGCAATAGTGATATCAAAACGAAGAAATCGATTAGTGTTGACGAATTTAAAACCGAATTATCGTTGAATCGCCCACACCGGCTACTATAGTATATTATAATCTAAGTTTTCACGGTTATAAAATTGTCGCCCCTCGGGCCTTCGCGCACTCCGCGATCACCGCCCCTAAATTACATTATAATCACAATATACGGACATATTTTACGGACGACTCGTTTGAAAAATCTCAAGGCGCGCGTATGATTTTCACGCTTTTGCATTTTGATTTGCGTCCGGATTCGTGCACATCGCGGCGGTTTTACCGCGCGACAACGTTACGTAAACTACAGATTATCTAATACACGCCGTGATGGACGCTTTTCGGTAATACGTGTTTTTTTTTATGTGTATGTATGTATAGATAATACACCTATGCACGTACATTGTGTGTTCGCACACCGACGGCAATGAATGATGTGCGAACGCACACGCGTGTAAATATAATACACAGTATAACGCGGAAACACTTCCGGTACACGAATCCCAGTGTATTTCTCGTCGCGCAGACGAAACGTGGGAGTGCTGCGGCCGCGACGGCGGCGGGTTCAACGCTCTCCGGCTCGTACGCCTCCCCTCGCGCGCGTCTCCCCCTCCCAACCCCCCCAACCACCCGCAAAAGCTACTAGTGGCGCGACGTTATTGATTCGGCTTTTCCAAGCAAAGCCCGGCCGTTGGACGCAAAAGTTCCGGTAATGACGTCACGGCAACGTATCGTTTTGCGTAGGTCAGTAACCTTTTTATACACGTACACGCCGCGGTGACGGCGGCGGCGGCCGCTAGGTGTCGTCTACTCGTGGACGCGCGGGTTAAAAGCCACGGAAGAACGGGGAGGGGGGGGATGAAGAGGCGAACAAATTTAACCGAGCTTTCGCATGTGCGGATGATTGTGTTTGCGGGTCAAAAAATAATGCAAGCGTAAATATCAAAAATAAAATTCACGGGACGGTATATTTTTTTTTTTCATGTTTTCTTCCTGATGAACGCACAAAAAGTATTTACAAACTTTACAACCCTACAAACCTATATCTATATTTATCTATATTTACAAACCTACCTTTGGTAAAAAAGTACCTACCTTTGCAATACAATTGTAGGTACGCGTAAGTAGGTATAGTGTGCGTAATAATATTATAGTACTCGCAAAATATACTGTACGAAATTTCGTTTTTCCGTATCGCGTGACAGGGTAATAATAGTACCGGAGAATACGAAAAAAAAGAAATCACGACGCCCCGGAAATAATAAAATAATAAATTATATTTTACGAGCGTCTCTCCCGTTATAATAACAGGCGCTATCTGTCGGTTATTACCGTGGACACGAGTAACAGTCACCGTCACCGATGCCGCCGTCGTCGATCGATGCGAAACTTTTATTTTCCCGCCATAAACACGTACAGCGATCAAAAATTAACGAGCTCACCGCATTACAATAATGTTACGGCCGGACGACGGTAGGAAAATATTCACTATACTCTTCCAATTAAAAACAACGGCAGAATGTCGTATAGTAATACCAGAAAGAATAATAATAAATCGAGCAAAGAAAATTGAAAAACTATATTGACCTTTTACAAGTTCTCGCTGCATAGAGCTTGCTGCCAAATTTGTTTTTTTTTTTTTTTTTTGAATTCATTTGAACCGTTCTGTATAAATTATTAGTACCTATTGCAACTTTAACAATAAGCGCGGGGTTTTTTTTTTATTTTCACACTTTTATTAACAAATATTATTTGAGGTACACATAATAAGATAATTGTATTTTTTTTTCCGCGAAAATAATGGTTCTTTATACTTTATAGTGATTACCTATAAGGTGTTACGATTCAAAACGAAATTCGTGGCTTATAGTTAAAACTACTTATCTATATAGGTACCTATAATATTGTAAAACTATTTTTTAAATCAATCTACACAGGTATCAGTTATTTTTACGACAAGTATAAATAACATATTTCAAACAATACCAATACATCGACTGTTCGACTGCACATAGACTGCCTACAATTTATTTTTGTAATGTAAAAATAACGTCTACGGATATCGTTCAATGCGCTCTGTCGGTCAACAACAATCAACGAACAGCAAAATCGTTACTTTCCAAGAGAAATGATTTCTAGTGTTCAAAAAAAAAAAAATGGTTAAACACGTGGTAAACAAGGAAACATTGTTAAATGTATACAAAATTCATAGAAATCAAAACGTTTGATGCACTATTCAAAATAATATTATTGGTAATATAGTTAAATATATGTTTATTCATAGTTTTTGTTTCAATTAATCTACACAAATTATTAATTAGTATTATTAAATTCAATATTTTGATATAACTCAACTGTAAAACAGATAAAATTAATTTATTACGCATCTGTTGCTAATTTTATTATTAATCTCTTGGTCTTTCCTCTATTTAGCTCCTGTTATTCTATAATCATTTTTATTAACATCCGCCCCTCGTATTGATAGATATAATTGATTGCAATATGATGAATAGCAGTGACGTATCCAGGAAACAATTTAGGGGGAAGAATGACAAAATATTGAATGCGTTACTTTAAAACTTTAATAAAAAAAATATCTAATAAAAACTCAGTATTTCATGGCAACAAAATACTCGGGAAGATTCCCTCACCTGAAAATTGTGTTGCCCTCCTCAGGCATACCAATGATGTGCAGTAGCAAAATTAAAGAAAGATAATACGGACATACTTCGCACGATGTGTGGGCTATTATTGGAGCTGAGAAGTCGAGATGGTAGCGAGGAAATTTAATGTATATATGTGCGCAACGATTAACGAAAAACGATTCTGAGTGGAATTAATAGTGTTACTTTATCAACAATATACATGTTTCATACAATGGTAAAATAATTAAAAATGCATTTTATATTTTCCTTAATAATATTTGTTTAATATTGTACCTATTTTCCCAGTTTTCTTACGTTATTTCTCAGTTTTTCATATTTACTATGCAAACAGCTGGGGAAATAAAAAAATAACCTCCTTAAAGTACCACCTCAGTCAAATTTGATTTTAAAAAAAGTGCCACACTTGAAATCGGAGAAAATTTCTAATAGAAAAGACCATAATATTTTACTAATCATTTCGTACATTATCCCGTTTTTCCTCAGTTTTTTCCCGGTGTTTCTTATTTATTGGGAAAATATCTGAGAATAGTTCTTTAATAATTTAATTTCGAAACAAAATTTTTCGTAGAAAAGTTGTAAAAAAAAAAATAATAATACAAATAAACATCATTGTAAACCAATACTTTCCCCGCTCTACTCAAACTCTAAAATAAAATAAATAACCTCTGGTCATGTTATACTGACTATGCGTATACAGTATGTGTCAGTTTCGATTTTATACTATAGTACATTGGATAATTAAAATTATCATAAATACCCAAGCAATAAAAATAATTTATTTTAAATTATTTCACATTGTCTGTTATATTCAATTTTAAACTATTATACTTGCATTACAAAATACCTCTGAACGATATACAAATGACAAAATTAATTGAGTTTAATTATTATTATAAACACCTTTTTCAAGATAATCTATAGAGCTATAGGCTATAATGACAGTTATCCGTGATTCGTAGATTCGATCGCTAACTATAAAAAATATAATTATTCCTTCTTTTTTTTTTTTCTTTCATTAATTCTTACAAGAAGATAATTTGCCCCACTGCAGAACATGCCCATGAAATCTTATCTATACTTAACACAGTTTCTAAACTTATCTATTATTATAATACAGCCCCATATAGCTAGGTAAATAATGTGTATATTGATTATAGTAATAATATAAATAACAGTTTTTGAATTTTTAACAAACAATGAAAATGTAAGACATTAAAATAACTATACGCATTTATAGAACATAAACAATTTTATATTCTATTGTTGGAATGTATTTAAGTGTAGAATTTACAATAGTTTTAAGTATTTAACCCAACATAAGTTTAATCATTTAATCTAAAAAAAATAACTACATAGTTAAAATTATTTTTTTTTCCTAAACACGAATGTGTTGTTAATTATTCTGTTTCTTTCTTGGTTTAACAGTTATTTTTTCCAATCGTATTTTAGTAAGATAACTGATTATCGAACAATCCTAAAATTGGTCTATCTATAATGTATTGACCATGATACTATCATCATTTGGGTTTAGCCGCGTGCCATTTTAGTTTTTTTTTTTATTTCTAAGATAATATTTTTAAATTATTGGAACTTTAAAATAATAATATAATCTAATAACTGTACCGATTACCTCTACCTCTATCTCTTTAACTCTATACCTATATTTTGTTCGGAACGTTTCAAAAACTTTTCGTTGTTAATAAGAAAAAAATAGTGCGTTTTATACCTTCAAATAATTTAACAACAATTTTTAATAAAACGGATTTTTCGTTATAAAGTTTGATTCTTAAATAGCCCCGGACAGCCCAGCCTCGTCCCCGATTTAAGATGACTAGATTTTACATTTAAAAATCAATTTATTTAAGTTTAGGTATATACATAGGTATACGTTTTTAAATTAATGTAAGTGTTTGATTCGATTATATTAAATAATTATAATTCTCGTATGTTAGTAAAAAGAAGAATGTCAAAACAATTATCTAATCTTTATTTAGGACCTTTTTAATTACGTGTGTAAAAATATGATTAGGAATATTTCGAACCAACCATCATTGTTGAAAAATAAATAAGTATATGTACTTATATTTATATTTTCAAATCTCATATAAACTATAAAGAGTCGAATAAAGTGTTTTTCGTATTTAATATATAATATATATTATAATATAACATTAATCAATACTCTTAATAGGCAGATTAATTATTTAAATTGTTTAATTAAAAATAATATTCTGAAAAAAATTGTTGGTTACATCACTATAAAAATATCAATAAATGTAATGAAATAAGACTGGATCCTATTATAATACCTAAACAATTTTATCTTATTGATTATATTAAATTGTATTGTATTTTATTTTACCTTAAAGTCGAGGTTTCCAATCTAAGCGCGTTATGATTATTCTTTTTATAAATTTAAGTCCAAAGTTATTGTATAGACAAAATATATCTTTCTTATGAAAACTGAAATAAAACGCAGATATCATAATAACCTTATTCTGTAGGTACATGCCTTTCTATATCAAATTTGAATAATTAACTATACGGTTAAATGTATGTCTATAGGTATCTATCATAATAATATATTATAGCCTGCAAACAGATATTATTTACCGAAAACTTATACACTGTTTAACTGTAGATGTATTGATAGCAAAGGTAAATAATTGACATTACCTTTAGAGTCCTTCCAACAAGTATACATATTAAGTCAGTATAAACGTATAAAATCCACTAAACAATAATATAGGTACATTAATATTATCGTTTTTATTATACAATTTTTTTTATTTTTTACCGATAAAAACAATCAAGGAAAAGCACACTTGTAACGATGAACATCACATCATACCGGAGTTTTTCGCAAGTGTTATTGTGCGTAATTGAAATCCGTATATACCTACCTAATTAAATACAATTAATATCGTGTATTCGTTAATGGGATGTAATACCTATGTAAAATATGTTCTACAATTTACTAAATTAAAATTGTACAATACACATCTACACAACACAAGATAAATACTATATTAAATGTTTGTACAACATATAGCAATAACACTATGTACGGAAGAACATAACTCATACAAGTGTATGCAATACAACGTTTTTGTGAATTTATAATACCATCAAAATAATGTGTAATGCATTCCATATGTATAGTCCGGTCAATGAATATCTGGACAGGCGTTTAGGATACCAAATTATTAGACAAGCGACGTGCATATATTTAGAATTACGAATAAATATCTGTAACTTATTATTTTCAAAAAATCTCGCAGGCTGCATTCATAAAAAAACATGGATTTTATAAAAAAAAGAAATCTGTTTTTATTATTATAGCATATGTTATTCGATATTTTATTAAATTTTAAATTACAAATTATTATTTATTTTTCATAGCGGAATATTCATTTTAACAATGTTTTTCCTTAACTAATTGTTCTATGCTTGGTTGTAATAGAGACGAAGAATGCGTCAGTTATAATTCTAGTTATTGATTTGATAATTATCATCTGTGAAAAATTGTTTTATTTTGAAATTTGTAAATATAAGTTTTCTGTCAACATTTTAAGTTTCTACGAATATTTTAAACATTATATTATATATAAAAAAACAAAGTTGAAATTAATAAAAAGCATTATTTTCGTAAATAATCCCGTTTTTACTACATTTTCTTCGATTTTTCAGAATTATTATGAAAACTGCATGGAAAATCAAAAAATTACCTTTTTAAATTACCAACTTGATAACATTTTCTTTCAATGAAGGTGCTATACCTGATACATCGAAATAAGATTTTTGGTAGAATGTTTGTACTTGATATAAAAAAAAGTTATAAAAAATAAACATCATTATAAAACCAATACACTCCTCGCTCTACTCGGACTCTTAAATGAGGTGATACTGGGAACGTGTGTGCCACTGTTGAAGGTGGAAAGTTAGGAAGGTAGGATACTTAAAGTTGTTTAATTTATATCTATGTAATCAAAAATAAACCATTGCTAACGAAAAATGATTCGGAAGTTCGGTTATACTTTAAAAGGTTATTATGATTTAAAATGATTTAAAAGCAAGAATTCTTTTTGAAAAGTTATTTACAGATAAAGAAAAAAGTACAAAAATACAAAAATAAAAAACACATTCTAGTTAAACCAATAGATCCCTCGCCACTCTCCGTATCTAAAAATACCAATTATAACCGTCCTACGAGGTGTGAGAGATTTTCCCGCAAGGTATTTTTTTACACAAAATTGTCGACAGTTCCAGCTAGCCCCTCAAAATGGTATAAAATCTCCACGTACACCTTATAAACAAAAATATATATGGGCGGCAGATTTTCTTTGTAAGACTATAGAATTATAGGTAGTAGATATTTTATTAAGTATGGAACACCATATTGCACACGGAGGAAGCCTGACTGACGAATTGTACTTCTTAGATTATTTTGTATTCTCAATATTTTAAACCGACAAATAACTATATAGGTATACTCGTTATAATTCAATAATAAAATTCACACAAGTACACTATTGTAAATGATCGTAACATAAAATAGTACGCTCCGCCGTTATTATCACTGCGATCACTGTTAATGGTTTAATAGTTGCAAAATAAACGATTTACTATTTTGTACAAATAGTATTTTAAAATAATAAGCTAATCGACTTTATAGAGAGAAATACACTTATAGCGAACCTATTAAATTGAAATTGTAATGTGCACATCAAATTAACCGTTTTGACGTCAAAAAATTCCTATAATCTCTGGATGAAATCTTTGACATATTATAACGATGACTACAATGTAGAATAGAATTAAATAGTAAAAATTATCATCGTATATAATTAAATGAGACGTGTTGTAAACATTAGCAGTGCATTGACATCGTTTGAGTGAATAATAATAATAATTATAAATAACAATAATTGTTATTATTGTTTATTGGTTTCTGCGAATCACAATAATAAACAGTTTTGGTTTTGTATAAAAGGTACTATTTTTATTGAAATTAACCAATCGGAACGTTAACGATTTTTAAACCGAGCAATTATTTTTTTAATTGTCAATTTTATTGGACGGATAAAACCGACAATTTTTATATTGTTATTATTATTATTATTTTTTTTTTTTTTTTGTATGTCCTGCAACAATTAATTAAAAAATTGTCAGAACCACTATTATTAACAATTATAACGTCACGCAACGGTCGTTCGACGAAATAATATAACCGCAAACAATTCGATTTATTCGATATTTATTCTGACAACGTAACATACTATACGACATTTCGAATTGAAATTATGAAGAATGTCCCAAAACGTATAATATTATACTTATATATTGTATGCTGCGCTGGTTGAACTCGAAAAGATGATAATTTCCTAAAACGTTGACATACATACCTATAGTATAATAGTAAAGTATACTATATACTATGGGATACGCCCTTTATGAGCTATATCGCCATAAAATTTAGACCAGAGGGGCGGATAAGGGCGAAAAATTTGTATATCCATATATATAGATAACCTTTTCTATAATACTTAATTGGTATACATATAGCAGTCAAAATTTTAAGAGAAAATTTTTTTTCGAATCCGAGTTTATGGTATTATATAGCTAAGTATACGCAGTGGTACAGCCAGGGGGGTTAGGTGTTGTGAGCCATCCCCCCCATGGCATTTTTATAGCTATAGGCAATGGTTAAAAGGATCGCAGATCCCTAAATCCCCTCCTCCATTGAGAAATACTGGCTACGCCACTGGGTATACAGTGTACCGAACAAGAGTAAGGTTTTGAGAAAAAAAGATAATAAGGTAATTAATATCATAATACTATATCATAAACTATTCTATTATGATCAGGCGATTTTATTATCGTGATCCGACTATCGGTTCAGAGTTTTTTAAGGGGATTTGATTACTGGTTTATTTTTTCAATCCATATGGAATCGTTTATAATTTGTTTTAGCACAGTTTATAAATGTCTACCTCTTCTCCGTATTAAATGAATAGAAGCTTTGGATTATTAAATAGGTAGCTTATATTAGTCATATTTAAACGCAAATCAGAATATTATGGAGAATATTTTGCAAAAATATTCTCGGAGTAAGGAGTAAGGAAGAGCAATAGTCTTGTTAATATCCATTTTTCGACGGATTATAAAATAAGCTTTATCTTATCACAACGATTGAAAAAATAAAGCTGTCTAAGGTTAATGGGGACGGATACAACCACTAATATATAGGTAATTTAATGTATATTTGTAAGCAACGATTAATCATGGCCAACGAAAAATCGATTCTGAGCCGAATTCGGTTGATAGTGTCGCTCTGTCAACAATATATGTGTCATATTATGGTAAAATAATTACATAAGCATTATATACTTTCATTAATAACATTTGTTTAAAATTGAACCTATTTTCCCGTTTTTTCTACGTTTTCCCCGGTTTTCCCGTTTGTTGAGAAATCTCTTGGAAAATCGATAAAATGACCGCCTAAAGTACCACCCCAGTCAGATATCCATTCGTATAATGCGCTATCATTGTAGGTAAATCGGAGCAAAATTGATGGTGAAAAAGTTGCCGGTGGGAAAAAAATAAAATAAATAAACATCATTGTAAAATCAGTACGTTCCTCTCGTTCCGTTCAGAATCTAAAACCAAAAAATCAAATTCACTAAAAATTCTCCGAGGATTATCGCCGGCCCGCGGTAAAAACAACAACCGCCCTATGTACACGCGCCAAATAAATAATTATCTAATAATAACAGGTTCGGGTGGATGTCGCGCGATACGGGTGTCGCGATGTCCGGAATAATCGAACGCGTCCCCGCGGTGATTTTACTCGCGCGAATTCAGAGTTCGGCACCAAATGCCCCGCCGTACTCGTCGTCGTCGTAGTCGTCGCCGCCGCCGCATATTTATTGTATCGTATCGTGACGGGCGTCCACGCGTATCGTATGCGTATTGTCGCACAAGAGGCGCGCAGGGGGCAATAAACTTTGGATACGATTCGCGCGCGTATTATACCGCCGCCGCCGCCACCGCCACCGCCGCCGCCGCCGTATCGATACACGCGGACGATACGCGACGACGACGACGACGACGACCTTTCGGCCGTAATATTCATTAATCACGGAAACGCGTATCGCAGTCGGGCGCGCGCACAGGGCGGACGGGGCCGCTCCGGCAGTGATACTGCGTTGTATGCCGCGCGAACAAAATAAACGTGGGCGGGGGGTAGGGGGGGTGAGGGGACGAATAAAAACAAACGATACGTTATCGTCGTTGGAATATACGCGTGCCGCGTATGTTATTTACACGCGGAACGGGACGACGGGGCAAAAACGAAACGGAATCGCCGTACATCCGAGTGGGGCAAAAGCGAAAACTGTTCGCCGCCGCGGTAGACGGCATTGTCACGCCGGTTTTTCGGGAAGTGCCGCTGCGGCTCGCCCGCCGCACCGGCGATGTTTCGTGTGCCGGTGAACATAATACAAAGTCGATGCGGAAGTGGTGGGCCGCGTGTGCGGGGGTGACCGTTGGACCTGTGCACAGAGTTCATTGAACTGGGAGTGCGCGTCGTCGTGCGCCTGGAGACCGAGAGCGCGCGCGCGCGCGCGCGCGAAACGCTCCGCGTGCCGGCGGCCGACACACCGCGCACGTACGCACCACCGTCGCGCCGCACGCGGCCCGCCGCCGGTGTGTTCGGGCACGCACGCACGCAAGGGATCCCGTGCGAACGCTTGACGGCGGCGGGTACGCGGCGTCAACGGACGTCGTCGGCCGATCGCCGGTGGTCGGCGGAGGCGGAGGCGACGACGCCGACGGACGTCGTCGACCGGACAACGGCATCGGCGGCGGCGGCGTAGGCGAAAACAATGCTTTCGAAGGAGACGAAAAAAAAATTTTAAAAAAATGCCGAATTTGCGTCGGTTTTCGGCCCCCTCCCCGTCCCCCCGCGACCGTCGTCGCGTCACGTCCGCCGCGGCGACGACGGAAATCGACGGATATAAAATTATAAATCTCCGCGGCGGCGGCGGCGGCGGACCCGTTATCCGCGCGCGATCGATCACCGGACCCAATGGGTCTTGACGCGTTTTGTTATTTTTAACGTTTGCGTGTTATATATACACATAATGTTCGTGCGGCGGCGCGGTGAGCGAGCGGGCGAGAGAGAGCCGGGAAAGAGTGGGCGTGAGAGAGAGAGAGAGAGTGAGAGAGCGGAGAGTCGGGAGAGAGAGCGCGCGGGCGAGAGAGAAGAGTCGCGGCGGAAGGTTCATTGGCCGTCCTTTGCATCATCTGTGGCCGTCAGTAAAGAGCATGAGGTCATGAACCTTCCGCTACCGAGCGTCTATACCTGCGATGGGTGACGCGCTGCGCTCCTCGCATCCACCAACCCTCTCCTCCACCACGCTCCTCGCGCCCGTACAAATATATAATAATAATAATAATAAATACGTGTTTTATTTTCGTACCACCGTAACACGCGCGCGTTTATATAATATAATATTTTCTCATTGTTTGAGTACTATTTATTATTATTATGTATTTGTTTTATTTGTTTGACTTATATATACATAACTCTCTTGTAACGGCGCGTTTTTACTCTTCCCGTACCGCCGCCGCCGCCGCCACCGCCGCAGTTCGGCGTGGAAAAGGTCGTTCACCTCGCACTATCGTCTTCGCGAGTGTACCACACCACCGCGCGTTCGGTTGTTTTGTTTCGTTCGTCGTCGTGTTATCGGGTCATTTCTGAAATTCGTCGGCTATGCATTGGTAACGGTTTCTTTTTTTTTTTTCTAATTTCGAATTTTTTTTTTTTCCAACGTTTATTCGTGTTTTTTTTTCGTTTCAACTCTCCTCCGCCGGCGACCGCGCGCACAACGATAACTATGCCCATATTATTATGCCGGTGCCGCGAACGCATTCGTAGCGTTAATATCGTTACGCACGTGACATTCTCGTGCGGGAGACACGCCGCCGAGGTACGCGGACGACGAACTATTTTGAGATAATGGCGGAAGAGAAAAAAAAAAATTGTCGGACCGAATTGGACTTGACATTGAAGAGCGTACAGCGATTAGCGTATTTTACCGTTGGGATACGCGTATGCCGCGCGTCGAGTTCGGGACGCGTAACTGCGCGTAAGCCTGCGTTCCGAAGTCTTATCGCCGTCGACCTGCCCGGGCGGGTTATTAGTCTTATTACGGACGGACATTCGTACGCGGGGCCCCCGGCGGTACCCTCTCCTCGCCGCCGCAGACGCGGCGCATTCTCCCCCCCCCCGCGTTATTACGCACAAAAAGATAATGACGACAATTATTATTATTACGACCTGTTTACCATGCGCCGTTCGTCGATATAACCGCGTTTGTCGTCGTCGGCTGTTATCGTAATATTATAGCAATATCGTTACGATATTACCGAATTTCATATTTCGGGATGACGCGGGGTGTTCTCGCGCGTCGTAATAACCGGTTGGGTATGGGCCGGACCGGATTTAATAGGGATGGCGCCCGGGCCCAGAGGCCTCCACGAAACGAGTACTTTCGTTTATTTAGTACACAGTGTTACCCGACCTGGAAGGGGAGTGAACACGTTGCTGCAAGGAAGGCGCAAGCAGTCGTCGTTGACTATTGAATACAATTTGTATTTTAGGGGAACAATGAAATATGATTAACCCGCCAGTTACCAAAAAGTGTCATTTGTTTATTGATCGGTCTGTGGGAGACCGTGGGCGCACGTGCGATTGATTTTTGAAAATCTACAAACGGGACGTAGAATAAAAGAGGTTGGAAACCAATACGTCAATGTCGCGCCACCGATGAACGGAAAAAAAAAAAATTAGGCCCAACTCGTTAGTAGTGAAAATATGCGATTACGGAACTTTGAAAATTCTCAATGGCGCAATAGTCATAGGGCCCGGTGCGTGGACATCTATCGCACCCCCCCCCCTCCAACATAGGCGCGGCTCTACCGATAGCGGTGCGGTTCTTCGCAAATTTAAATACCTGCAAACACTACACCGTAGTCCGTCTACCGAGGCATTTTTGTACGTGTGTTGGATAATATCCGCAGGAACGTCGTCGCGAACTCTGCGTCAGCGGGTAGACGTAGGTTTTCGCAGCCCCGTTGGAGATAATTCGCGATTGAACACTTCGCAGCCGATTTCTTTAACGGTCGTCAAAGCCAAGGCCGAATCGGACGTGCAATGCGGACGTTCGCGCGTAGCGCCAAAATTTGAAGGGCGTTTCTCGAACGCGGCGTTTTATTCATACGCGAAGGTCGCGCGTACGAAAATTCGTTTTACACCGGCCAGACGTCGTCTGCCCCAGATAAACTTGCGCACAGCCGCCCCCCGGAATTATAATAAATATTGTACCGGGTTCAGGATTTGTCCGTTCATTATGATTGTTGTCGCGTGGTCCGGCCGTTTCACTCGGTTTCGATTTTTACTATTATAATATTTCATAATAATATATTCGCCGAACACATTTGTCGGGACGTAACAATATTATAGTCGAAAGAACGAAACGCCGCGTCGCGAGTCACACTTGAAAACGCCAACGCACGCCATATCTTAAGGTACAACAACGATTAGGGATTAGTTAATAATTATTCAATCCAACGATGGGAATTTCGTAATATTTTTACGTTCGGATTCCGAGCGAAGCGATGAATGTATTCGTATTCGGATGTGTGTACGCGGCGCAGGTGTGCTGAATTATGTGTATTTTTTTTTTATTTTTTTTTTTCTTAATCCACTACTTTTCTACCAGAAATCTTGCTACAATCGAAAATTTTATAGGAACTTTCTTGTAGGGTTTTTAATCTAGTTGTTGTATCGAAAGGTCATTTTTTTATTTTTCAACTAGCTTTCTAAATAAATAAAAAAAAAAAAACCCTTTACTCAGGAATCATTATTCGTCGGAAACGGTTTATCGTTTACTACAGATATAAATGAAATTGGTCCGGACATCGAGTATCCTAACTTGTCTTTCAACTTTCCGAACCTCTTAAAACACTGCAAGCTCAACTAACAATGTTTTTTTTTTTTTTTTTTTAAATATTATTACAAAACGTCGCGGTAATTGTCGGATACGCAATTTTTTAAACAACAATACACGTATAAAAAGCAATAAGTCGCGATACGAACTATACGCAAAGTCCGAAATGTTGCTGCAAGATAACGTCGACGACGACGACCCCAAACTTCCGAATACTTACGAATTGTTTTTTCATTGTATACCATGTACGTATTATTATTATGCGAGGTATACGCATGTACCGCTCGGCATTTCGAACAAAGGAAAACGCAAAATAATGTCAACTGAATCCGTAATAATATTATAAACAAACACGCGTATAATCGTGTAAACGCGCGTGCACGCACAATACTGACGTATTTTATACCGAGCAACAAAAATATGTACATTTTTCAGTTAAAAAAAAAAAAAAAAAAGAAAAATGATAAAAAGTAAAGAAGAACGCTCGTTCTTTCTACAACAAGTAGGCACCTATACCTAACGTACGATAATATTAGATAACATATAAAATTATATTGCACATATTATGCGTATTACAGTAATTATTACGGCTTGAAATAATACTCGATGACCTATGGACTCGCGTAAAAAAAAAAAAACCGTCGTCAGGACAATGCTGGGCGTAGGTTGTCAAAAAAAAAAAAAAATAATAATATAAAATAAAATAAAAAATACAATTTAATTTCATCACTGACGTCGGATTATATTTAGTTGTTGTATCGTTTACACGTGCGATCCAATATAAGAACGAAACGCTAATACTGCGCTAACGGGTGTGTCACTGTTTCAGGAGGATATGATAATGTAGAGTAATTTAATTTGAATGATGCACGCCACGATAAACCACTGCTAAAACGATTCCTACAGCGGAGGATGAGACTTCGGTAATACACCTGTTAATGCAGTTGCATTTTTGCCGCTGTAACCGTGCAGAAATCGGCGAATACGATTGTAGACAATAGTCCGTTCCGTTTTCATTGGGAAAACCGCGGGGAAAATCGAAAAACGACATTCCCAACGCGCCGACTGGATCGAAAACGCCACGCGAGAATGTCTCCCGTAAAGTTTTCGGTCGGAGCGAGATTTCCGGCAGACTGCGAGTCGTTTGCGAGGGACGTGAAGACGCCCGGGTAAAGTCGAAATATACGTTCGCTTAGAATCTAAAACGCGATAATAATATCGGCGTATACGGCGTGTATTACCGTTCTATCGACTGGTCGGGGGGGGNGGGGGGGGGGGGGGGGAAAGGGATCGGCGACGTTCGCGAACGGCCGGTGTCGGTGAAAAGCCAACGAGAAAAGAGCTCCTAACCGCGACGACGACGGTGAGGGGCGTGAGGGGCGTGAGTGGGGGAGGGGGGGTTGGTCGGGAGAGGTTGCCGGATAAGCCGAGAGAAAAGAGAGCATCGTCGCCGTCGAGACGACGTAAAACGCGTGTTTATAATAATAATAATAATATGATACACGGTTCACACGTGCGGTCGTCCGGGCACCCGTCGACGATTTATCCTCGGCGGCCGGCTCAAACAACCGAGCGGTCGTTGCTCTCGTTCGGAATCTGAATGTAGGTCAGTAATGAGGCAACGACCCTGGACGACCCCGCGACGCCGCCGCCGCCGCCCTCGCTTACAGGACGCCGGAACGGAAAGGAAAAAAAAGACCGCGTCTCGCTCGAGTGTTGTCGTTTTTCGAGTGCGTTTTCTCGGGCGGTTTTCACGCACCTTTTTCTTCATGTCATTCGCTTACAAAGTACGCCGGAAAATTCCGCGTTCGGCCGAATATTCGGCGCGCGTATAATATTATTTACAGTATTATCGCGGCGTAGGTATTATGCGCCGAACGTAAAACAAAAGAAAAAAAAAAACAATAAAACACAATAACAACGCGGTAAGCGATATTTCGAAATCGTGTTGTAGTATATTTATTCGCAGCGAGCCGACGACCGAGTGTTAATAAAAAAAAAAAAAAAAAAATTAAAACATATTTCGTCGACTAAACGAAATTCGAAACGTGCGGTTTTTATTATTATTAATTCTTTTTTTTTCCTTTTTTTTTTTTTTTTTATAAGAAAGTAAAGAAGCCGTGATGCCGAACAAGGCCAAGGCCGGTCGAACCGGTTCTCTATTCAGTTATTTGTTTTTTTTTTTTTTTTATTCCACGTTCGTTGCCGTTGTCTTTCACCAGTGTAATAATAATAATAACGTACTTACTATCTATAAATACTAATAATATATATTTAAGCGCGTTTGTATAAATATACATTTTACGCGTGTACACGCGAATACATAATGTAATAAAATAATACATAAATCATTTTCGTTGTGCGGATAATAACGAAAAAAGTGTTATTATTATTATTATTTAATTTTTCGAAAAAAAAAAAAAAAAAACAGTTTCGTGCGAACGTGTCGTCTCTCTCTCACTCCCTCCTCTCTCAATCTCTCTCTCTCTCTCTCTCCGGTTGCCAATTAATGCCCGCGCACCCAACACTCGAGTCGGTCGTTGAACTCGACGCGGTCGCGCGGGAGAGCTCGCCGCGTGTAAATATAGACGACGGCACACCGCAACTTTCAACCGTTCAACTTTTGAAACACGCGCTAGCGCGTGCGCGCACGTACGATGTACATTTGTTGCGTAATACACGTCGGTTTTTTTTTTTTTTTTTGGGGGGGGGGGGGGGCTAGAGGGGTTCTTAGAGGAAGAAAAGTTTTGTTTTGTGTTTTCTCATCGGAAAACCCGTAGCGCCGCGCGCGTTATTTTGCCATTGCGAGAGTGCGCTACCGACGGCGCGACGCTGCGCCGCGGACACACGGCGATAACAATAATTGAATAGTATTTTTTAATAATTTATTATTATCATGTATCGATTATTACTATCGTGTGTTGTGCGTTTTGCACGAGTAGAGTATCTCATTGGTATCTCTATACCAATGGCTTGTTAACGTGATATTACGGACCGTGACGTAGGTGGATACCTTGCGCACGGCGCGTATTCGAGATATATCATTATACGGGATCGGTGGCTTGTGGGGGTGTGTGTGGTTGGGGGTGGGATGAGGGTTTACAAAACAAAACAAAAAATAACAACTTACATTTTAACGACGTACGCCGGCATAATATCCGTCCGGTGAGATTGCGCGTTTGCGGACAGCCTCGCGACGACGACGGACGTATACGACGATCTCGGCGGCGAACAGCTTACGTGCCGCCGGACACCGTGCGGCCGCGGACGCTGGCGTCTTGTCCGGAACGCCGGCGGTGGTGATAACAATAATATTGTCGCCACTCACGAGCGCCGTCACGCCCGATCATCGTGTTTTTCGCAACCGAAAGTACGCGTCCGACACCGCGGATCAGTAACAACACACGATCGACGACGGAACACAGCGCACGGCGACGAACACATAAACTACGTATTATTTTAGACGGGTACCTATAAACATAATGGAAAACAAAAAAAAAAAAAAAAAAAAAAAAACAAAAAATACAAAACAAAAACTGCCCGACTTTCGTAGGCGCGTACACCTAGCCTTTTTATCCGGTCTATCCGCGCCGGGCGAAACGATAATACCTGATATTAGAATATATTGTATTTATTACGTCCCGCGACGACCGGTGGCCATCGACGCCGGACCCTTCGGAGGAGGCGAGGGGAGGACAGCGGTACGTATATGTAAGCCGGGGTAGGGTTGGGAGGTTAGATAAAAGTTTTTGGGGGGAGAGGGGGGTGGGTGGCAGGGGCCACGATACAGATACGATGAATTACTACGGTGTTTGTGTGCGTGGTGGGGGGGCTAGAGGGGGATGAGAGCGCCGTCGGAGGATAGATCGGATAAAAACCTTCGGTCCTGGACAAGACGCACCCGCGTTCGGTCGACGAGCCGCTAGAACTGTGAGCCCGCACGCGGCACGTGACGCACTAAAAAAAAAATTGTTTAATAATAATAATAATAATAATAAAACTCGTAACAGCAGATATGTAATATAATATATATTATGTATACTGTGCGTATATATTCATATATATATATACATATATATTTATTATATATAATATAACATAATATACGATATTATACGATGACGAACTACTATTTTAATCGTTTATTATTTATTATTATTATTATTTTTTTTTTCCCCCGGATAGGACGAGCGGGCGGCACACTATACTCGCGGCGGACCGACGACGATTGAAAACAAATAAAATTTAGTAAGTAAGTAAGTGATACTTCGAACGCGGCCGAATTCACTGGAACCCGAATCGCGGCGGGGGAAAAAAAACGGCAAAATGTGTACGGTTCACGTACCGGCGGTGACGACGGCGGCAGCGGCGGCGGCGGCGGCGGTCGATGTAAACAATACAATGATGAAGATAAAAAAAAAAAAAATTTGAACTGCGTACACCGGCGAACGCGAAAAAAACGTACGGACGCCGGAGCGGAGTGGCCTGCAATATTATCAATAGGTATTTTTTTTTCTCGTCCGCTTGCACTACACACGGCAATTCGAAAACGCGCGGTAACGAGCACGCGAGCACACGGCGGGCGGACGGCGTTTGCGGTAAAAACCGACGACGGCGGCCGCGGCGTTGGCGGGCTTTCGACGGGAGAGACGCGCTCGCGAGCTGGTGCCGGCGCAAACTTGGGAGCCGGGCGGCGGCGGTCCGAGCGTGTGCTGCGAATGTGTACGAACTGCGGCGGCGGCGGGGTGCGCGCGCACGGCAGGGCAACATGTGCCAACAGTTATCGCCGGTCATTGACCCGAGTGCCGCCGCCGCCGCCGCCGCGCGCGCGTTTATGCATCATTATAATATGTACGCGAACGTCGTCGTCGTCGTCGTAGTCGTCGCTTACTTGCGCTGTTCGCGTATAATATAATAATAATATTGTAGATCGTGTAATTTGCGCGTATTTAAAGTAATATAGGGATCGGTTGTTTACGACGCGGAGAGAAAAAAAAAAAAAAAACAACAAACTAAATAACGTTATAATCGCGATGCCTACCTACAAACGACGATTGATAATGACAACAAAACGACATTTAACCGCGGGGACGAGCGTCCGCCCGTCGACGTCGTCGGGGCGATAATAATAATTACAATAATTATTATTATCATTTATTCCGCCGGGCGGCGGGACGGTGTTACGTAAACGGCGGCGTTTCGGGGTTTTCGTTTTTTTTTTTTTTTTTTTTTTTTCTCGGGGGAACGCCGCGCCGCCGTCCGCCTACGGACGCGACCGCGGCGACAACGCGTTTTTCGGCCCAGACGGCGGACGCGACGAAATTGCGCGGCGGTCACGGCGGAATTTTTAACTGGTCCGGACGACGGAACACATGCGCGCGCGCGTTCGTCACTACGCCCGCGTCGTTTTTCGAACTTGTGCGGGACGACGGCGGGAGGACGTCACCGCTGCACGTTCGCGAAACGCCGACCGATGAAAATTTCGGGTTTCGAAAACGCCGGCAGCTCCCGGGAGAATTGTTATCCAGAAACAGAGAAAAAAAAAACCGACGAGATAACGACCGTACGAATCGTACGATTACAATAATAATAATAATATTTCATTATATTGTACATTATATTATACTAGGTATCACACACTCGTCGTCGTATGTGAAACACTCGAAATACGCGCCGGTTCGCTTAAGATTTCAAATAAAACAATATAATATTATTCTAATCGGGAGAAATGGAATAATGCGAAATGACGTAATCGAACGGTGTTTTTCTCTCTCTCTCTCTCTCTCTCTCTCTCTCTCCTTAAAGATTAGCAGACGTGTCGATTTTATACATTATCATAATACGAAACACTTTTATAATATTCAAAGTTTATCATCGGCATTAAGACTCGTAATGCTCGTATCCACTGTTCACACCGGCGTGCACTATACCTACACGAATCGCCAAACGCAGCGAAGACACGTGGTGTTAAAATTTCAACAATTTTCAATTAAGACAAAAATATCCCTGGGGAAAATTTGAAAACGGATTTCACGTTAATAACCATAATGCCGTATAAATGTATAGTGTTACGATAATAATATCATCTAAAAGTTTCTACGATCATTTTGAACACGTGCGATTTATTTAACGATATTATATTGTCACGATGTTTAGACGGCGAGTCGTTTTACGCTCGTTTCGCATTTTATTAGTTCACGTATGTACATCATTAAAATACGAATAGGTAAATAAATTTCTAAACACGGGTTTACAAATCCGTAAGCGCCGAGCACAGTGGCGTCACGAACTTTAAATAATAAAAAAAACAAATCGTTTTTTTTTTTTTTACACCACCGCCCCCGTAAATTGTACTATACGTTTATCAATATGTGTCCCTCCTAATCGTTCAAATTCCAATAAAATTCAGAAGCGACTGCTTTTCGAAATAACGGTTCACTATACGCCACTGTCGCCACTGGCCACGCAGACGACGATGGCGGAAAAAAATTACTTTTAAAATGACGTGTCTGACGTTTCGTTTACACACCGACGCTGCGCGAACCGGCGATCTACGCGGTTTTACGGGAATTTATCAAAGGTCAAATAGTAATAATAACAGTTACGCGATTAATACGAATAATTAAATACGTGATCGGCCGGTCGGTTTTACATTATTATTTATTGTATTGTAAAAACACATACATGCGTGTATTAAAGTTTGCCAGCCATTCGCGACTATTATAGTTAATAATAATTATAGTAGGTATGTACAACGGGGCTCGTTCCGGTCCGACGGTTTTGTACAACAATATAGTTTAGTAACCTTTTTCAAATATTTAATGCTCGATTTTTAAATTGTTTACGCGACCCTATAGACCGTGACGAAAATCAACGTACAGACCCGCAGCCAGTCGTGTATTCAAATTGCCCTTTCGATTACCAATCGCAGTTGAGATTTCTGATTTGTACGTTTTGTGAGTACACATAAGCATTCGAATCCGACCGGAGTAGTGGTTTTTTTTTATGAAGCCGATTTTTTTTTTCGTTGTCCGTAAACAACTTCACTACTAGACATCTGGCGCCAATCGGAAACTTCATTGGAACTTTCATGCAGCATTTTTGATCTAGATGACGCATTGAGTAGGTCATGTTTTAATTTTTTTTTTCCAACTTTTTTAATCGACGGAAAACAGTAGCAATGTTTATTGATTTCTGGGTTACTTATGCATCGAAGGAAAAAATACGACTAATAATACTCTGCTCAGAATCGTTTTTCATTAGCAGTGATTTATCGTTGCGTACAAATACAAATTACGTTACTCTATACAGAGCTGGTGGAAGGGAGAGGCAAACTGGGAACCTGCCTAGGGCCTCACGTTTTATGAGGCTTCCCATTTTTATATTAAATATTTTCATATTAATTTTACTATGATGTATGAGGTTTTTTTTTTTATTGTACCTATCTATTTATGTATTTTCGGATATACATTTCATGAATTTCTAAATTGTTTACAACTAAATAATTAAGTAGAATAATATTATATTGATAAGGAATAATCTGGAAATGTTTGTTAATCGTTGGTTTTGCCCAATGTTTGTTCGCACGAATGAAATTGAATCACAAATACACGGTTTCATTTTCTTTTGAACTTTCGCGGTCATCGCTTATCAAAATTACATAAGTACCTTAATGAATTATTATATATTACATTATAATCATTGTTTGGATTTGAGGGGGTGCGTAGGGGAAGGGACTCCTCTATTTAACAGGGCTCCTCTACTTTAATTTTCCCAATTCCAGTACTGATAATGATAGATATAAATGTATAATGTTATTATACATTGTACAACTATAATTTTTTTTCAAGCTTTTTTTGATAACTACCAAATTAGTTTTTACTAAATTAATATAAAAAGTAGTGAGAAATGAATTGGTGTTATTTTATATAATAATTCATCCAAAAATAAATTATAAAACAAAATTCAAAACTAAGAGAAGGGGTGAACATAGGTGGACATTTGATTGGTTTATAGGAGCAGGGTTATATTATAGTGTTGATCAAAAAATAAACAAAAGGTCAGCATCATCAATAAAGATCATTTTAATTCCGGAGTCTTTTGTTAAAATTTTGAGGACTTTTAAAATGCTTAGGGGGATAAGCCCCTTAATTTACCGATGCCAATTATGGGGGTGAGTAAAATAAATGGGTTCTCACTATTGATTTGTAAAAGCTATTTTTAGGGTCCTCTGGAATATTTGCCTAGGGCCTCGCAAAACCTAGTGCCGGCCCTGACTCTATATACTATCCCTTCTAAAACAGTGGCACACTTATCAGCTGCAGTAAATGTCTTTCTTTAAATGTCTAAATCTTTTATTGTAAACTTGTGTAGCTAAGGCAATATTACTTATCTCGGTCAATCGGTCAATCGTACATGTGTATTGTAATTATTATTTTCATCGCATGCAAATTAGAATCCAAAAATCATTAAGCGGTTTAAAATTTACATAAATAAATCACGAGAGTTTGTCAATCCATTATTGTTATTGTTTTCACTAGGTATTGTTAATACCTACCTAAACTATACACTCATACACTATATACAATACTATTATAAATAAAACACTTATTTAAAATGCAAATTATTTCCATTGGTAAAACATATTTTACAGTTATGGCCTGCAGTGATATACATTTTCAAGTTTTCATAAAGTAGTTGAAACTTTTCATGAAAACACGTAATTTTTCCGAATAAATATTGGAAACATTAAATTATTAATATTACGAATTCCAAATATTAAATGGTTATCTACAAACGTTTAACGAATCATACAATATACAAATCGGTTTGCACTGGAGTTTGATAACAAAATCCGCTCATCATTCATTATGAAAGTACTATAAAATGCAGTACTTACATAAATACCTAACATATTATACTAATATAAATTCTGTAAAAAAAAAAAAAACGATAAAAGTTATTAATTAGAATCATATTTTGAAATTCTTAGCAATTCTCTCCATTAAAAATATAACCTCTGCTTACTTCGCTCACTCCACGTATCGTCTCATGTACAGTAAAGTAAACAAGCCCGGATAAGGGGAGGAGGGTGTTCTGAATTTCCGAATCATATATTTTTCATTTTACAATTATTATTATCAATTTAAACCGAAATAAATCACCTAAAATATTGTATTTTTGATTATTATTATTTGACTATCAAATTAATGTGGTGATAAAAAAGGGCAGAGTGGTCCATCTGGATATCTGGAGTGTTTCAGACTGACAGGAATATCTATCAATCCTACCAAAAATAATTATCGATTATTATTCCATCGTGTATGTGTAAAATAATAATTTTTCAAGCTATGAAAACTGTATTATTTGTAAAAAACAATATAACAGAAATATTTTATGCTATAAAATGACTTCAACAAAATAAGATATTTGCTTGTATAATGAGTTACATTAAGTTCAACCAGTTGAAAATAATAATTGTTGAAATTAAAAGAGTTCGATTGAATTATCGATCAATTCCTTAGGAGCGCACAGTTACATTGCAGGTATCCATAGATTGAAAATATATACTCAAAATCAATAAAATACAAAATGATCAATCTGAATAACATCTTTGATTTTTCGACTATAACTTTTACCTTAGAATTAATTAACGGCCATGCGTTCTAACCTCGAATATTTCCCTCTAATTTAGATTAATAATACAATTAAACAAATTAAACCATTGAGTCAATACAAAATAATCTTTAACGGATCATTTCTTATAAATTCAATATCCATAGACTTACTCATGAGCCATACAATAATGTTCTTAGATTTTTAAACCTAACTACTCTTAACGACACACGTTCGTTGTTGTTCTCCAAATCTTTATACAACGTAATATTACGTTTTACTGATTGCTCTGAACTCCTCTCCCTAATCCAATTTAGAATTAATTCCATCAATACTACAGATCCTAAACTCTTTTACCAAATATTCTCAAATAAGAACTATATTATAAATTCCCTTGTCAATCTCTTTATGGCTGCAGGTATTAATCATTAATTCAAGGGCTACTAATTATCATTAGCAGCCCTTGAACTTAGTTTTATTTAAATTTATGTTCTAAACCAATATCATAATTTGTTGTATCTTTTTATTATTTTTATTTTTTCAGTTTTAAGTATACTTAAATAATTATAATTTTACTTTGTACGTATCAGTACATTACCTCATTGTAATAGGACTAACTGTTCGTTTATTTGAAAAATAAATAAATATTATTAAAGAAAATAAATGAAGCCTATTTAATTATTTTACTACAATATGGCATGTATATATTGTTGACAAAGCATCACTATCAACTGAACTCCGTTCAGAATCGTTTTTTCATAAACAATGGTTTATCGGAATCAAAATTGCTGGTATAAAAGTTGTCCACAGAAAAAAAGAAGGCAGTAATATTTTTAGCTAATACCCACATTTCTTAGATTTTCCCGCTTTTCCAACGTTTTTTTTCGGTTTTTTACGTTTATTAGGAAAACTGAGAAAATCGAAAAATTACCACTTTAAAGTACCTCCCCATATCGATTTCCTTTCAGAAAAGGTGCTACACATAAAAATCGAAGAAAGATCTCTGATAGAAAAGTCTTCTACAGAACAATAAAAAAAAAAAAAAAAAAAAAAACATCTTTGTAAANAAAAAAAAAAAAAAAAAAAAAAATAAACATCTTTGTAAAACTATAAGCTTCTTTGCTCCACTCAGAATCTAAATGTATCATCAAGTAATAGAACAACAAATTACATTGTCAGAAAAATAATATGTGACTAGATATAAAATCAAAATGATAAATACATAGAAATATGTATTATTTTTTTACGCAGTGAACTGATATCGTTAACGAATAATGTAAAATCACAGACCTTATATTAATAGACAAGAAATGATAACACATCGGGCGTGGAAAGATAGAAGGTGCTTTTTGGTGACCGAGTGGCTGTAAAATTATATAAATATTCTGTTTCTATAAAATATCGTATCAGTTCCAAACATTCGCATTTATTTGATCATCCGTCATTCTTTAGATATCTATTTTATATTTTGTTAAATTTACCACTCATAACTAATATAAGCAAACGACGAAGTAAATGGTTTTTTTTTCGGTCGTAATATCACTTCTGTGTTATTTTTTTAAAAATATTTATAGTTTAAATACTAAAAATAAATTTGTTATAAAATTAATTAGCTAGTTTTAATAAATCATTTCAAAAGAAAAAATTATTCTTAACGAAGTAGTAATCTATACTTAAATCCATAAAAATGAATGTCTGGCTATCTGTCTGTATGAGATTAATAGATTAGTATAAAGTCTATGTGTAAAACGCAATGAGATGACATAAATTTAAAACATTTTATTATCTAAAAATGCTTGTATAGAATATTTTAAACAATATTATTTTTTAAATCTGTCTGTAAATCCAAATTGTTTTTAAACTTATTTTCTTTAACGTTATTATAAACCCCAACAAAAACTTTCCGTCAACTACATGTAAAATCCTCGCTAAAAAAAAAACTCATGTTAAAAAAGTCGTGATATCAAAAGGGGCTACGTAGTTTCTTAAATTCATTAGTATAGAAATTGTTTATAATTATTTGTATTTGATGAATTGCGATAATTGAATACAAATATTTTAACTTACCTTAGCGACTACTCATGGTGTGTACTTAAAGAGTAACTATGATATTATTAATAAATTATAAAATAGAAATCTAAATATTCATGTCAGCATTGTATCTTTATTTGTAGTCTAGTCGTAAATATTAGCATCACTGCCAAGCTAAGTTTAATTATTTGTATTAAATTATCGCACTTCATTAAATATAAAAAAATTATAAACAATTTCTATACTAATTAATTTAAGAAATTACTTAGCTCCTTTTTGATATCACAACTTTTCTAACTTGAGTTTTCTTTTTTAGCCAAGGTTTTACACGTAGTTGACGGAAGGTTTTTGTTAGAATAATACTCATTTTTTTTATTATAATTTTGAATATAGTTACCTATATTTTTTTTCCAAATGAAAAATTATGTGGACAAAAAATATATTTGTTGTTTTGTGGATCGAGTAAATGAATATATGATGTATGGCTATGAATATAGCTTATTATGAATGTTGCTGGAAAACGATACTGTAGTATTACAACGATAAAGTAAATAAACAAAATTGTTTTTTATTCACTGCAAACAGGTGGTAACAACGCGTACATTGTTGAAAAAAGCATTTCGAGTAAAAACTATGTTAATAATATTTTTGCGTATTTCTCAGGCTGTAATTATCCGATTAACTTGAAATTTACAAAAGAATAATTTGCATAATATACTGAATAACTTATCTAAATTTCAAAACAATCAGTCCATTAGTTTGGACTACAGAGAGATCAAACCATTTGTCGTAAAATTACACAAGTTAAATAAGTCTCGTGTAATATACTGGAATCGAAGCACAAGCCTTTTTATATTTACTTAACTCTGTGCCGCAACTGCGGTGCTGGATATACAAATCTTCTAATACAAAATTAGAGTAAACATTGTCTTAACTACCTATAGAAAATCTCTAAATCATCATTCATATTAAAATCAGTAAAATTAGAATTAAGAGAAGCTTTCTTTGATTTTATTTCAGAGATATATTTATTGTATCTAGTCTTAACGATTTTATATGTTCTTGTTTTACCTGCCATACAGAACTTATTGAAATTGGGTCATTTTCCAAATTTGGTGATACTTCAGTCACAGAGGTAATAAAAAAATTAATGCCTGAATAATGTTGAATTTTCTTTACCTTTATTTGTCTACTTATGATCAGCATTTCCTTTTCACTTTGAAGTTTTAATAAATTATAGGTACCTAGACTTGGCTCTAGCCAACGAAAAGGCAATATCAAATGCCACTTATTGACTCAAACAAAATATTTAAACATTTAAACATTTTTTTTATTTTATATTCTAAATTGTTATCCTACTTTTATTCTTAGTTTATTTTACCTTTATTTTGAACCTATCACCTCAATCGTGCCATCACCTGATTACTGTTTTACGAGGGAATATGTACTAATAAGATTGACTAACCACTCAAAAAAACATTCAACCACGCGAGATTATAAATATGTTTACGGTATAAATGAAGTGAATATTAATGAGTCTTTAATTTTTCGGGGACTTCGTAGCATTAATAAGGTTATGTATCAATTTTTAGTTCAGGATAACGATGTTTGTGAGATAAAGAAAGAAAATATTCTAAAACATCTTCCAATCACTATCTCATTAAAAAAAAAAGAAAAAAACAGTATTGTCATTTCCCTCCAAAATTGAAGTAAAATAGCAGATGATGTAAACTTGCAAACTTGGTTTTTTAAAGTTTTATACGTTTTTTTTATATTCAATCAGAGTATTATAATTATTTATTCTAAAAGGATTGGTTTTTGTTATTTAGTTGTTTAAGTTTATATATTTAATGCAAATGGCTATACATTTTAAAAATTCTATAAAAAGTTTATACATCATATAAAGTAAAGCTAAACACACATAAAAAGTCATAACTTTGTAATAATTTTGTTTTTTTTAGTTGTATATGTTTGAAACCTAATTTCTTTAATATTGAATTTCAATTAGACATTTTTTTTTGTTATTAAGCTGTTCAAGTGTGTTTTTATATTTTGTTTTATGTAAAGTTTCTATATAAGTTTCAAAAATGAAAAAAAGGCGTAAATTTAAATTTTAGTTACTTATAAAAATCATAACTTTGTAGGTAAGCTTTTTTTTGTTACATAAGTTTTAAGTAAAAATACATTAGTTATTTACTTTGAAGACATAATATGTCTTCATAATATTATTATGATGTATGTTTTTATGCAGTTTAAGTTTTTGTTTTAATGTATGGATTTTATTTCATTATTAAAAAAGGAAATTGTATACAAAAATGATAGTGTACATATTTCATTTTGTCACTCTCTAGAATATTACTTTTTTTCAAACTAATATAATTCAAACACTAAAACTTTAAGTGTATGCCTGTTCCATGAGGTTATCAAAGACCATTTTACGAAGGTAATAATAGTATAAAAAGTTTTAACAAGAATTCAACTTCAATTTCCGAAAATGCATAATGCAATAAATGCCAAATATTATCAAATTTGGAGAATGACCCAATCACATTTAAGTTTATATACTCCAATATTATCACAATAATGGGATACATTTTCTTGAAGCCCTTAGCAGTAAAATATGTAATATATTCGTTTCATTAAATTATTATTATTATTATTGAAAACAACCCTAACATTATTATCATTATTGTTTAAAATTGTTGAGAATTTATAAGTAATAGTGTTATTTGTGTTTATTTATATTTTTTATAATTGGGAAATTATAATATTATCATGGACAAAAGTTCACGGTATGTGAAACGTGCATTCTATACCTAGGTCCAACACTTTATCTATAAGTGGCTACGCCCTCGGTTTTGGTGAATATATAGATATACGGACATACGTAAAGTTAGACTTTGTTCAAACTTTATAGCTTTGTTTCTTTAGAACGAATGGACGACCGTTGGAATCGTCCACGTGTATGTTCGATCCACGGGCTTGTTAGTCGAAGTCTCAATAAGAAATCCATACTTCTATCTTTATTAAATGTTGAGTATTTTCTTTAAAGCATTTTAATCCTACTAACATCACTGAAGAATCGTTTACAGAAAGTGATTTCCATCATATAATATTATTGTACCGTACATCAGGTCCGGTTCACTACAAAGAACTTTTTTGTTATATTTTGAAACTATTAGTTGATAAAATTGAACAAAAAGTTATTTTTTGATTGTCCTAGTAGTTTTGATAATAATTTGGCAAAACATATAGACGTAAAACGCACAAATATTTACAGCGTTAATGAATTAATTATTTTAAATGCTGTAGATTTTTGTTTTCTATCAGAAACCATGCTTCAAATTTCAAAAGTAACCTTTTTCCTGAAAGAAAATGTTGTATAATTGGTGAGTAATATGATACCCTTTTGATTTTCCAAGTAATTTTCATAAAAATTTGGAAAACCGGAAAAAAACGTAAATAAAACGGAAATGTTTACCGCATTAACTGTACCGTTATTTTATTACGCCGAAAAAATGACTTCACACACATAAATATGCCTGCGCAGTAGTTTGTTTCTGCAGTGGACTCTAGTTCAAATCCCAAACACATCAATGTTTAATAAAATTGTTTAATCTACTTTTACTTTTTATATACCTACTGATTATAATTTGTATTTATTTAATCTGGTTTATTTGTTTTTCACCTTAAGGCTGGCTCACACACGAAAATGTTTTTATTAAGACATTCAACTTTGTAAGTAAATGAGATATTTTTGGAAGATAAAATAGACTTAGAGTAAAAAGTGAAGGCAAAGGAATTGTTGGAGTGGGGGTCCGGACACAAGACAGGTATAGAAGTTATCATAGACATTTAGTTTGGCACGGTCAAAGTGGAACGTGGATTAACGGTGATAGGGGCGGGGCGTACAAGGTACAACTATAGTTAGCTGGATGACATAAAAAAAAAAACATTTATTATTAAGTGGATACGGGAAAAAACTTTTTCATAACACGGGCAGGATATGTAATATAAAATCAATAATAAAAAAAAACATAAAAAGCAATGAGAATATTTTTAATTATTTTTAATATGGTGTAGATAATAGATATACTTACATTGTTCCAATTAATGAAACCTAGGTTGAAATCTTATAGTACCTATAAGTATCATCTATGCGATACATACAAAGAATTACAAAAAATACTAAGAGCATAACTGAGAATTGCATCCTATTCACTATTATATCCTACCCAGTCATAATGTTCAAACAAAACCACTGAATAACCTCTATTTTAATTTATAAATTTAGTGTTTAGATACACCTAACATAAAAAATTTAGTAAAAGAATAAATATATTTAGACACATAAATAATAATTAAGAAATCGCTTGTAAATTCATAGGCTGAAATAAAGAGGGGGGGCTTAGGTAGGCTTAGTTCATCTAATTTTTGAACGTAATAAATAAAGATCTTTCTCTTATATGAGATTAATTAAAAATTGGCTAAGTTGTTTCCATAATAATGGATCGCTTTAAATTATCAATTTTAAGTATAGAAAGAGATATAAATAACAAATTAAATTTAGAAAACATTGTAAATACATTTTCAGAAAAGGATATCAAAATAATATTTATTTAATTATACATTGTCAGTACAAAATGAAATATTATTGTCAGACTGATTTTATTATATTTATTATTTTATTACAAATTTAAAATATTTTTTTTTTAATAATTAATGTTTTTTTTGAACGTATAAAAAAGGATATCTCTTAATTGCCACTATAAAGTATAAACTAATTGCAAAATATAGTAATAATATGAGACTGAATATCTTGTAAATAAGTATCAATCGATGATATTGTTGTGTTGACACCAACATTTCTAAACGGATATGTCAATCAACAATTTTTGAATAAACCTCCACGATTTCATCAACAATTCATAAAATAAAAGTTGTTACTTTGTTGATGTTACTAAAAATTAAATAGTTCTACTTCTGGCTACACTGACGTTACACAATATTGTTTTGATATACCTATTGTATGTTTTGTTATCCGGCTTGATAAATGATAAGTGATTTGTATATTTTATTCGAAAATCAGAATTTACTATTTCGTTTAATCTTAAAGTGTTTAATTCATTGTATATTAATTATTAGTATATAATAGGTATAAATTCCTGATCCTGAGTCAAGAAGATGGCGAAGCATCATCCAGACTTGATATTTTGTCGTAAACAACCTGGTGTTGGTAAGTATAGTATACTTGTAAATAATATATAAACAATTATGCCGTGGATTTTTTATTATTTTTTTTTTTTTGAGATTAAAGTAGACACATACATATCCTGTATTAATACCTAATTTAAAAAAAAAATGTATTGAACTTTTATATCAATCGCAAAATTGTGTGTGAATTAACACTATCAGGTTTAGTTCAAAAATAATAAAATACAATATTAATGTTTCTCATAGAAACACATGGAAAGATATTTTTCTTTTGAAAATCATATTACCCATATTCCTTCTACTAACAACTATGAAATAGGTACTACAGCAAAATATACATTTTTATGCCTTTGTGATAATTTTGCTGTAAAACTGTCAAATGATCGAGTTAGTGTAAATTAAGTTAATGTAAATTTTATTTGGTTATTTTGAAATTTTATTATTTTTATAGCTATTGGACGATTATGTGAAAAATGCGATGGTAAATGTGTAATTTGCGACTCTTATGTCAGACCATGTACGTTAGTACGTATTTGTGACGAGTGCAATTATGGTTCATATCAGGGTCGTTGTGTAATTTGTGGTGGACCTGGTGTATCAGATGCTTATTACTGCAAAGAATGTACAGTTCAAGAAAAAGATGTAAGTTCTATAGATAAATTTATGTATCTATATATATGTATATATGATTCATTATTTAATTGACATATATGAATATATGGTATTTGATTACAGAGAGATGGATGCCCAAAGATTGTAAATTTGGGAAGTTCAAAAACAGATCTATTTTACGAACGAAAAAAATATGGTTTCAAAAGGCGGTAGCTCTAATTTATATTTTGATTTTTGTCCATATTTAACATAACAAAATTAAAATAAAATAAAATATGTGCTCTTTAAATAATTAAAATATTTATTGTAAACCTTTTTTCCAATTGAAGGTAATTACAAATTAAGTCATTAATTTTAATTACTTATAAAATAAATGTTAATAAATGACTTTAATAGACCTTGGTTTTTTTAAATCCCAACATTTTATCATGTTTAATATTTTTTGTGTGTATAATAACAGTTTAATGAATACTCATCAAATAGTGGATTTTTTTTTATCACTCCATACCAATAACCTATTTCAAATAAAAAAACTAGTATACTGAAAATATAACCAGAAATTAAAACAACAAATGCAACATATAGTTTTTTTAAGTCCATGAGTGCTTTGACTTCTTCAATTTGTTGTTGTGCTTCTAGAATTACCGTATCTAACATTACATCATTTAACCATTTTTTCACTAAACCAGCTTCTGTTACTCTTCTTAGAAATCTATCGATAACTGACTTGATTGGAGAATTTTTTTGTAACCCTAATGATATTGGCATATTAATTATACAATTTGGCATTATATAAAGTGTAAAATCTCCATTACTTGTGCCATTCATAGTACCTACAACAAACAAATTTAATATATATTGTATCATACAATTAAATTTAAATTATGAAAAAATTATATTTTTATTAATTCTGTGGAGATTAGTAAAATAAACTGTAAATTTAGATTTATTGAATTTATATATATATATATATATTTTTTTAATGTCATACTATAGAGCCTTTTCAGAAGTAATATCATTTATCCAATATATTATAATAATGTAAGTCTAATTAGATTTAATTTATTTAAATTTCCAATACTTTTAAAAGATAAAATATTAACATAAAGTATTTTATATTTACTACTCAAAGAAAATAAATAAATATGGAACCAAATACACATTTTAAAAGATATATATTTTTAAATAAAAGTAATAATTTTATATAAAGAATTTTCTTGTTATAAGGATTTTAATTTAGAAACATTTTAAAATTAATTCCTTAAAATAGGTACACATATCATTTAAAACCTAAATAAGGTCAAAGATGATTAAAAAAAGGTCTAAAATAAGTAATGAATATTAGATAGTATATACTTATTACCATTAATTAACTGTATATCCTGTCCATATGTTTTATTTTTTTGCATCACTTTTACATATTTTAAAAAATATATATTATCATAGTATGCAAATTGCCCTTTTGATACCCGATCAATAGCTTCATCAACATTATAAACTTCTTCAAATTTTTGACCAACTCTTTGCCCTATTTTATCTAAAGAAGTCATAAAGAATTCCTTTGATTGCTCTCCCCATCCTCCACAGTCAACATTGCTATCGACAAGAGCTTCTACTGTATCAATTGTAATTCTAATAAATTCATTAATTTATGAGTGTATTAAATAAAATAAGATAATTATTTGTTCATATTTTTTAATTTGTATTACAACATTAATAACCTTGTATCTGGATTAGCAAGAATTGCAGTCATACTTGCTTTGTAAGCAACTGCAACTAATAAACAGTATATCCACCACCATCCTGTTAAAATTCGAATGGCCCATCCAGTAGGTACTTTTGGTAATGAAACAGCAATTAACATTCCATAAGTATACAAAATACTATTGCCAATATGCTCAAATAAATATAATCCAACCACATCTTTGTTTGTAAGTTGATCCAACTTGTTATTTCCTGTATAACTTATGAACAATTTTTTGTCCTCTAATATTTTTGGTTTTTTAAACTTATTTTTTAAAATATTAAAAATATTTTTAGCTGTCATATTTTTGTTTATTTCCAATTCTTTAGTATCACTTATTGTTTCAATAGTATTTTCATCATCATCAATATGTTTATGTGCTGTAGCTAAAGCATAAAATAAAAATCCTCCAATAAGAAGTGTAATAAGTACACCGACCCACATATTCAATCTAAAAATGTTGGTAATAATGAATAACATTATTTCTTTAATACTGTCTATACGATTATAACAATAATATCTTGTATTTTTACTTGAATGGAAGAATCAATGTTTTCCATGAATTATCTGTTTTTGATTCAAATGTTAAGAATGTTAAACATTCAGTGTTGTAAGGAATAGATAAATCTAAAATATTTAAATGATAAGGTGTATAATGTAAATTGCCAAGTGCTAAGTCGGCACGAGCAGACCACATTTCACCCAACAATCCAGATAATGTTCCATTCATTTGTTTTCTCCCCCATTGCTCAGTACGCCAGTTCATTGGTTCATAAATAACTGGAATAAAATTCATTGCATTTCCAAGGGATTTTAAAACCTAAAAAAACAAAGTGTAATCGGTACTTTAAATAGAATCTTTATTTGATTAATAAAACCTCAATTTCTAAGCCCTTGTTATAACCACTATTTTCATCATTTGTTAATGCACTTTTTATAGCAGATGGAATGAAATTAAAAGTAACAACTTTAAGCGAGTTCCCTTGTAAATCTGAAACTTTATTCCTGTATAAGTCGGTTTGTTTTTGAAACTTCCGTTTACTCCATAAATCTAGTCTAAGCGTAACCAATACTCCTTTAATTGGAGTAGGATATGGAACAGTAGACAATTCGTATATTTCCTTTAGACGATATTTTCTAATAAATACAACATTTATAATTTTTGTCCATAAAGTATGATGTTCCTTAATAAAAAGTCTACGATCGTGTAACAAAACGAATTTAGAATTTAAATTCAACATTCTATGCCTAAAATATTTCATTAATATAAATTTTAAATAATTCAAAGATAATAGTTATGTATAGGTACTTAATACTTATGTAAAACTTACTTATCACTAAATTTCAATAATCTTATTGTTTGATCAGCATTTAATATAAATATTATATTCATATTGCAACCTTGTTTTCTAACCTGATTTAAAATTTGCCACATTTGAAATTTTGGTGATAACAGATCTTCAGAGTCGTTAACAAATATCTAAATTAATTCGGCAAAATTAAATTAAAATATTTCAAATATTATTATTTCGCACACAATACTGTTATATATTAATAATATTAAATTACTTTAAAAAAAGGTATTCCAATGAATGAATGATAAAATGATTTGTCTAATAAATTATTATGATATTGATCAAGTATTAAATTCAAGCATGTAGCGGTATCTATCCATTTATACGTTAAATCTACAGCCAAATTTTCAAATTCAGATTCCGATTTTATCTCTCTATCAAAATTTTAAAACAATAAGTAAATGACACATAATAATACATATCTACAAAAATAAAATATTGACTATATAGGTATACATACTTCAATACATTTATGTTTTCTGTTGCCCATATTTGTTTGCAAATTATAAAAAATTTTACTAACTTTAAGATTGTACAAATATTCATGTTAAGTTTAATTTTATTCTTGAAATAACAACGAACTTTAAATGAAAGTAAAAAAAAAATAAACAAATTTTGTCTTATACTATAAGCAATACCTATAATAGGTAAGTACTTACCTATTTACGCTTTTTTATGATATGAAAAGGTTGTACTATTTTTAGTACGTAATATTCCGACATTTCTTACCGAGTCATTACCCATAATGGAATAAATTAGAATTATATTGAACTAGTAAATAATATTGAGACGATCGCGTGCGTTATAGATAATGAGAGTATCCCTACTTATTGAATTTATATTCGTATATTGAAATTATATATTTCATGAATACATAATAATGGTCATTTTTAAACTTTTTAATACCTAAATATTTACCGATTTCTGGCTAATTGTATACATATAAAATATTTAATTTAATTTAATAATAAAAATATTACAAACGTAATACAATAGAAATTTTGTATGTTGGAACAAATGTAATAATATTTAATATATTTAATAAAACATGTGTGTATTGATATAAACAATTTTCGTAAATAGTTAGGTTTAATAAATAGTACAATTTGGTTCAAAATCAAATACGGGCCAAGCCAGATAGTTCAGCTTTTTATAAATAAAATCATTAATTTAATAATTTATAAGATAATTTACATAAACTATAAGTAATACTAAGTAAAATATCATCTATTCATAACGATATAATGTGAAACATTTGTACAACATAGAAACGAAAGGCAATTGTGAAGTTTTATAATTTATATAAATAGGTAATAAAGGTAAATTGTAAAAATATTTAAACAAATTATATTTCAGCGGGCAGATCTCCTTCAATGAGGCAGTATAAAACAGTTATTTCATCTTCATCACCGTCACTTGAAAGATCACTGCTCATTAAGATGGGTTCAAAACAATATGAACTTTCCAAGCGCAAACCATCAATCCGGCGATGACGGTGATATGCTTCTTTTCTTTCCAGTATAATCTTTCACGACCGAACATTCAGAACGCTCAGCGGACCGACGTGCTATCGACGGTTTGCTACCAACAGTAATCCTGTTTCCAGTTTGGGTCGAAGACCCTTTTCCGTTTTTTATCATATCAAGTATTATTTCCATATTATATTCATATCGAAAATATGTAAGTAAAACAATTGTTGTGCACAAAAAGAGAAATAATATTTTATATATTTTTTCGTTATGTAGAAAAGTTACCCTAACGATGTAACAACCGAGTGTTCTTATAAAAATAAACAGCAACTGTTTTTTTGGGCCTACCACAAATAATACAATTGTTTGGCTGTAGACGTATGTTTGTTAATACGAATATTTTTCTGGTTCTTTTTTTGGCGTTTTTCAACTATTATCAAAATATGACTTTCTCCGTTAATGACTATATATTAATAAGAACAAAATCGATTTCTTGTAATTTTTCAATTGGAAAAATATTTCTGGCAGAAAAGTTGCTCACTAACAAAAAAAGAAAATACAAAAACACATATAGTAAAACAAGCTGATAATTTTTTGATTTGTGATTTTATATACTGACTTCTTTTTCAGACACTTAATAAATATATGGTTTAACTATATGCAACTTTTATATGTGTTAATAAAATTAAAAAAGTTACATATATTTACCAGTGGCGGATCTACACACGGGGCGACCTAGGGCTGCTGCTTCAGGGTGCCAGGTCCAAAAGGGCGCCAAATGGACCAATTGATTGACTCTATTTTCAAATAAAATTTAAGTATAGACTATAGTCTGTAGCTGATGTAAAAAATTGTAAAGTTTAACGTTGACTGGTAGGCGGTATCAAAATAATTGATAAAATAATCAAATGATAATACGTGTACATGTGTAGATAGCAAGAATCACAAACCGCATTGGATATATTTATGTGTGTACGAATTTGTAAAGCATGATACTGAACAACTCTTTTTTCATTTAAATAAATTGGGCAATTTTAGTTTAATTCTGGGGTGGTGAGATTGAACGATTCAACCTTATATACAAGAAACTTCAATTAATTTCAATAGATTTAATAGCAGAATCAAATTTATATAGTTCTTTATTTGTCTATATTTCTTAATTATGTCAAAGAGCTGAGAAGTACCAGTATGTTTGAACAATATGAAAAAAAAAAACATTATTATTATCAAATGTTAAGGAGTATGATGAAAAAAAAAAAGAAAAAGAAAACTTGCTCCTGATGAAACAAGGAAAATAAAATAGTTCAAGATTCTAGAACTAAATTTCGAGTGAATACTTACATTGAAATAGTTGATGGCTTAACATCCGAATTAGAAAGAAGAAAAATTACATACGACAAAATAATTAATAATTTTGGATTTTTGTTTAACTTAACTAAATCGAATTCTGTTAATCTGATCAATTGTGCTAATCTACTACATAAAAAGTATAAAAATGACCTATCTTGTTCATTTGCAAATAAATGTCTTCATTTTAAAGACTATTTAATATCAAAATCAAAACTGTACTCATAATTATACTTGAAATGCAACAATTTATTATTAAAAGTAAAGTTCAAGAAGTTTTTCTATGTAAAGAGATTGTAACCAGGATGTTCTTAAGGGTAAACTAGAATTGTCCGGAAAATAATCAGATGGACTGTAAAAATCCTGATATTTTTAGTAATCATACAAACTGTAACATTCCGGAAAAAAAATCATTAGCAGCATTTATACGGTATGTAAAATTTCGGAACGTATAAATTTATAAACAAGAAAACGGTGGAATGTAAAAATGAATGAAACACTTTAAATGTCCGGACTGTAATCGGCAGGAAAAATAAATATTTTGACCAGAATATTCCGGACTGTAAAAATCCGGAAAGCATAAATGCCTATCCCAGAAAGTCTCGGACTATAATAATCCGGAATATAAAAATACGCATACTGTAATGCCTCGGACAAGAAATTTGCGGAAAGTAATAGTAATAGTAATAGTACAAACTGTAAAATCACGGAATGTTAATTTCACAGAAAAGAAAATGGCAGACTGTAAAAATCCGGAATAAAATAATTCGCACACTATAATGTACCGGACAAAAACTTTCCAGAATTTAACAAAAAAAACACTGATAGATGGTTATGTTTCGCAAACACAGTACAAACAGAATAAACGAATTAAGATTAAAAGAAGGTTCCTAATTTTATAGCTGTTAGATAGACATGCTCAGCCCCGGTGTCACGATTATCAGTATTAATAGTGTTTTTGTAATTCCGGATTATTCTTGTGCTTGACATTCCAGAAATTTCTTGTTAGGAATATTACAGTCCGTAAAATTCCTAAAGAGTATACCTATATATGCTCTTTTAGTTCTAACTGTTTTTGGGATCGATTTGGAGATTAAATAATATCGATTATTAAAATTTAGAGTAACCTTTCTAATATTTTATGTAATTTAATAGGTATTGTATCTCGTTGGGAAGGGTGTGGTGAGAGATAAGGAGAGGAGGGTATTGATGTTATAGTGATACACAAAGTAAAAACGTATATTTATGACGCTCAAACATGTCGTAAGCTGTCTGTGATGCCAAATTCACCTACGTGAATATTCAACTTCAATTATATACTTCCCATACGCATAGCTGACCTGGAGCGTAGGTATAGATTATTAATGGCATGGGTTCTGACTTTAAATTATTAGTAATAGGCTGACGTGAAAAAATAACAAATACTGCAAGTATATTAATAAAATACATTTAATATTATTTTAATTATTTTTAAAAATTAAATAATATACAATTAAATTTAGTCGTTGCTTACGTTGTGTTAGTTTAATCACAATTTTTGAACGACCAACAATGCATCTCCGTATAAATGTTTAGAAGAGCTAATTCAGTTAGTCGGTTTTGAACAAAAATTGTTCGTAAATACGTCATTAAGGGCTTTAATGTTAAACAGAAACGTTTCATACTCGCAACTGACACGGGAAGAGTGAACAAAATTTTAAAAATAAATAAGAGAACAAAATAATTTATCATACTTGTTCAGTCTTTTAATTGCATTTAACTCATTTAAGTTAACACTTATTTATTTTTACTGCTTGGTCCATAGTTGAAACTCACACACCAGAGTTTTAAGTTTTGTTTTTAGCAATCTTATTTTTCATAAATTTTATTAGTATGATCTGGAGGTTCCCGATCTTTTCGTGATGGTTTGAAATTCTGGCTGCTAGTTCGCTTAGTGCATGGTTATAAACGGATAATAAATATTTTTTTATAATAAATTTCGGCTGTCTCTGTTAGGAATATTGCTTTGTCCTTTTTACTTGTTTGTGGTTCTAGGTACTGTAAGTGAATCAATTCTTCAAAATTCTCTAGAATCTGTCACAATTTTTAAAAATTACATATGCGTCGCCAGTCAAGATAAGATAAGAGAACGCGTTTTTGTAGTTAATATTTTATGTAATAAACTATTATAATATTAATATTAGGTACCTATCTAGATAATTGTACATACCCAAACACATTCTTGTAAAATTTTATCACAAAAATATTCATCTTCACTCTTCAATAAAATTTATCAATAAGTATATATTTTCGTTTAATTTTTAACTAAAAATTCCCTTTTTTTGTTTGTAGTAGGAACTTACTTAACATTTACATACATTTTTTCCCTTACTATTATTTATTTACTAATTAAGATTTTCGAATGGAGGGAGAGTGGGTTTGTTTTTATTTTACAAGACATTTTCAAATATAATAATATTTTATGGCAGTTAAAAGCGATTTATTTTCCCATTAATTTAATTTAGACCAATAAATTGAAAAATTCTAGTAATCCAATTTTTGATTTGAAAAATTATTTTGCTTCATATAATTATTTACTTTGTTTTGTGTAGAAAATATTTAAGTTTTTTTTGTAATTTTTTAAGGCATGAGTTATTTTTTTAAAAAAAAGGTAAATTTATCATGATATACTTCAATGTAAAATAACGAAATAAAAAACAAAAAAATTTTTTCTAAACACATAAAATTCAAACATTTTTTCAAAATTAAAATTGGGTGAGCGGTATGAGCGAATTTTACTTTAGCCCATTGGTTTAAAATGTCAAATTCGTCCGTCACAACGGTTGTATCCCGTTCCCACAAATACCTAAGTATTGCTTCCTTCATTAATGAAAATAAAAAAGTATTATCAATAATGTGATAAAAAAAAAGGTGTACATTTTCAAATTTTACAAAATTCAAGAAAAATTGGAAAATCGTTTCTAAACTTTTTTTCGTTTTTAGGAAAAATCTTCAAAAGATTGATTAAATGTTATAACAACTATTGTTTTACAATAACATTCTAGTTTCAACATTTTACGATTATTATTATTTATTAAATAGGTATATACTTCAACAATTAAAATTGTATTATGTTATAGCCAATATTATATCCCATATGAATATTACATTTCTTGTGGCCCAATTTGATTAGGACCCTGCTTAAATATTATTATTCAGAAAGGTAGGTAAATATTTTATGATTAAAGTTTTGAAAATTTAGTTACGAAAAGTCAAAGGTATTATAAATCTAAATTTAATTAATAAAATCGATGGTATCTAATATATAGTTATATAAACCAATATAGTGACTTGTTGTGGTTAACATATGTATCAATATTTATTTTATTATAATATTACAATAATTTTTCGCTGTAAAAAATGAACGTATAATTTCCCTGGGTGGGTACAAATATCTAATATATATATATATATATATATATATATTTTATTGGGAACAAATTTTAAAACTAATATTTTTTTTAATAAAACAATAATGAATTAATCAATTTTTGATACATACATTTCACTCTAGAGTTTTCCTGGAATAAAAAATATTGGTTTGCTTATGACAATATGTAAGTACCTATTTTTTTGTTTAACTAAGCGTTTGAGTTTGTTAAATCTCCACCACAACGCGAGTTTACGTGTTTTGTGCGTACCCCCCGCGAGGCAAACGATATGTAATAAAAACGTGAGCAAAAAATCTCCCCGAAGCAAAACAAACCCGTTAACCTCTTCGTACGGGTAAAACCGAAGTCAAAAATGTATATTACGAACGACGTGCGTGTTTTAAGTAAACCTACGATGATATAATGACGGTGCGCAAACACGAATATTATTATTATTGTGGTATGGCGAAAACAATAAATAAATAAGTGTGGGAAAACAGGCGCAAATAATAAAGTCAATTTGTCCGTGAACGACCGCCGCCGCCCGACCATCGGACCATGTCGTGTTTAGCGACCGTATTATTATTATGATTATTATTATCGTTGTCGGGGGGCGAATATCGCGTCGTTTATTTGGTCACACTGTGGCGGGCCCGTGCCCGAAAGCGTTCGCCCAGTGCCTACCAACCACGGCCGTG
Organism: Cinara cedri; assembly: GCA_902439185.1. Taxonomy (NCBI): domain Eukaryota; kingdom Metazoa; phylum Arthropoda; class Insecta; order Hemiptera; family Aphididae; genus Cinara; species Cinara cedri. The sequence continues at coordinate 185,781 of CABPRJ010000524.1, read as the reverse complement.
GCGGATTTCCCGAGTTCTCTGGTCCCGTCATTCAGGCTGCAGCTTTGCATTGTGATTACCACTGCCGCGTATATATCGTATACCGGGCCCTCGTCGACGGGTGTATGCGCGCGCGTCCCCCGTGTATACCGTGTGTTGTGATACATTTGTGTGTGTTCGTGTGCGCGCGTGTGCGTGCGAGACGGGCAGTGCATTTTTTTTACGTGCCCGACCGAAACCGACGACGATGACGACAAGTGAGTTTGTGTGTGCGCGCGTTCCGTCGCCGTTCTCCGTCCGCCGCTACTGCCGCAGCTGGCCGTCGTGTCTGTTCGTCCGTGTGTTTGCGTAATTGTATACGTGTGTGTGTGTGTGTGTGTGTTCGTGTCGGTGTATGTGTGCGTGCGTGTTTTGTTAAATCAATTGCCCCGTACGCGTTTTGGTCCCGACGCAGCGCCGATCTGATCACGACGACCGCTTCGTCGTTCCACGCACTACCTTGGTTATTTTTTCACAACTCTTCGGCCATCAACGCAAAAGGGGACGATATTTATCACCGTTGCCGTCGTCCGGAATTATGGCCCTATAACGTGTCCGCCGCTGTTGTCGTCTGCTGAAAATCCAGGCACGTCCGCGTTTCCACAGTAGTTCCGGTCGTGTTCCTGCGTACGAGTGCGAATCGCGAATCGCGAATCGTGAATCGTGAATGGTGATGGTCCCCTACCGCGCCGAGTGAAATCGTTCAATTTTCATTTATTTATTTATTGTATTATCATTTACTCGCTGTGTACCGACTGTGTGTATACCGCTCTCCCGATGTGATAAGAAAGGGTTTGTTTTGGTTTTTTTCGCGATGATCGGCCGATCGGTGTGTGACGGGTTAAAGTTTGTTTTGTGCCAAATTACTGACGTGTCTTGATATAAAATGGAAACGGATATAAAACAACAGCGTATCAAACGCAGCAAGCGGCGTGAACGGGCCCAGCGCTTGCATGCCAAGAAACATGAATTAGACAGTGGGGAAGAGGATGATGAACTGTCAGCAAAGGAGAAGGCGCAAAGGCCTCCGCCACCAAACCGCAGAAAAAAGAAGGAGACTGCTCTGTTCGACGAGGACGTCGTCGATGGATTCTCCATTCTTTCGTTCAAGTCCTATGAAGATCTGGAGGTAAGCTATTCAATCACAACATTATACAGGTCATAATCACTTGTACAAGGTAAACACAGCATAGTGTAATAACAAATCATGCCTATACCTAAGTTACATTTGACTGTATTGTAAATCAATAAACTGTTAATTTCAAAGATATATATAGGTAGGTACTCTTACTTAGTATCCAAATACTCAACTTGTATAGGTAGCATAGGTACTTTTTATTTTATATCAATATACCTACCCAATTTAGATTAGGTTGGATATTATTTTCACTGACATCCTATAATAATATAAATATCATCCGAGATATTATCATTGTGGGAGGTTATTTATAAAAATAGTTAGATATTATACCTATGTATGTTTATTAAATATTTTATAATACAACAGGTAGTTATCAAAACAAATTGTTAGAATTTAATGTACACATATCTTAAATTAATTGTATGACCTACCTATAATTCTCGCACTATTATATCTATCTATCAATATTATAGTATCTACTAAATTGTAATGTGTACCTAAATACTTATATAAAATGAATATAGATTTTTCTATGTTAATCTTTTAATACAGTTAATTGAAGTTTGGGCTATTTTTATCATAGGATTAGATATTTTTAGAGTGTTATATTAATATTATGTAGGTATCTATTTAGTTTAGGTAATTATGAGTTCTATCTTTTTCTAGTAAATTAATTTTAATGTAAGTGTTATTATTTACTTTGTACCTACCTAATTATTCTGCTAATTGGTAATTACTTACATTTGTTATTTGTATGCATAAAGTATTTATTAATTGATTATATCTACTCATGTTTATTATAATAATATGTCATCCAAATTAAATAAATTTATTTTTTGTACTTTTAAAATTTGATAAGAGAACAATACCCATAACTGAAGGATTATCAATTATATAATTATCTCTTATCTTAATCATATGTATGCTACCTAATACCTAGATTATAAATATGTATGGGAAAATGCTATTATGTGCCTATTTATTTTTTAAGTAAATCTGTTAGACAAATATGAACTTTTGAAGTATTTAAAATCTTAATTAATTTTATTGTCTTAAGATTTAGATGTAGGTAAATGAAATTAATTTGTTACCAAGTTTATTATTAATCCCGTTACTAAATATCTTATAGAGAGTTTAGGTCAGAGAGTAAATCACTAATGGATTCGGTATTCATTGAAATCTTTAGTAATCTTATAGGAAATTTTGGTAATCATTGAGATAATCATGGTGTTTTAGAATCTGGTGTACACAATATTTATCAGTGATTTACCCTCTGGGTTAGGTTTGATTAGGTAGAAATCATTTCAATGTAATAAATTTATTAATAATTAATACTTAAGTAGATAGATCATTAAAGTAAATTAAAATGGTGTACTTAGGTAATAATTAAATTAAAACCAGTTAGGTAGGCAATTTATTGAATCATATAAGTGACTGCAAATAGTTACAAGTATAATATTATGCTTTATTTTAAATATCTATTATTGTATGTATACATACATAGTTGGTATAAATACCAAAATATTTAAAATAATATAAATAATTTAGATACTATATTTATTTGACCGGAGGGAACAAAAGTTAAAAATGATCAATGCCTGTTAGGTGTTAACTGCTTATCATCTTATCAATAGAGTATTCAGTTTATTTAATATAGGTTCCTAATAAAATAATTTGAAAATAACAGTCCATTACTTAGTAGGTAAGTTAACATACCTACTTATCATCACATGATTGTTAATATTTTGTGTTTCTAGTTGCATATAGAATACCTTGGTACCTAGCTATCATATCAAATTATTTTTTATTTTTGTTTGAAAATGAATAGATCTCCATTATAAACTCAGAACTCAAATTTAATTTTACAGTTTAAATATTTACCTACAAACCAGAACATAAGTAATCTATGCCAGAATAAGCTACACTGTTGTTTTGCCCACCTACAAAAAAAATCATCCTTTACATGTTGTAACATTTATGTATAAGTACTTGCCTAGGTGCTGTGTGAAAAAATATTTAAACCAGATACCTAGTTATCTTCATCTATTTAAATACATACATTGAATAATTTCAAATTCATGCATTTTTTTTTTTGAACAAAAATGTGTGTTATATTTCAGAGATATTTAGTACTAATATTTAGGTACTTTGCAAGGTAGTTGGAGTAGGTATTATTTACAATTATGATATAAGTGATATTATGTTGAAATAATGTATAAAATTAAAATTTTGTATTATTCTTTAAGTACGTATTCTTGATTATTTAAATCAAAAGAGGCTAACCTAAAATATATAGGTGTAGCAAATTATAAAAGATAACCACCAGGGGTATAGGTTAGGGAGAGGGGGTTAAACCATCCCATTTTAAAATTACTACAGGAGTTTCATTCTTTGTTCAACTCCTAATCCACACCTATTACAAATAATTGTAAAGCAAAATCCCCCCTCCAAAAATAATTATACCTACCCCTCTGCCACCCGTTCTCACCAATATTAATCCATGTTACATATTATCTACCCAATATAGTGTAATTATATACAATTTTCAAAAATAAAATTTAGAAAATCAAAGATGGCCTTACTTAATAATGGTGAAAGATTAAAGTACACAATATTTTGCTGTACCATACAATTTTTTATTATTCACAGTCATGGAAATTTACACAAACTCCCACCACCACTAGTTAAAAGTTTTGCTCTTGCTCTATATTCACTATAGGATACCTGCCACTAATTCAAATATTTCTAAATATAAGATAATTTATAGATATACAATTGAAACTTATTATTTAGATGTCTAGATCCTAATATATTAACATAGGTACATATTTTGTGAATTTGTATTACCTACTATATTTATTAGTTATTAGGTACCTCTCCAATGTATTTGTTGCATTCATACTGGAATTGAATAAGGTATCTTTGTGTAATTCTGAATCATGTCATCATAGTGCAACTCGGTCTACAGCTGTTAGTTTAGCTGAGAATTCACATTGCATAGAGTAACATTGCCTGGATGACATGTTTATGTGACACAATATGTTTATAAAGCACTCTACATCCTAGGATAGCCAAGATTAGTCTAAATTACAATAATCTAAATTGATGTTTTTGTATGGACTCTTCTTGAAAATGAAATTCATACCTTCCTAAAATATAGTTAGTATTTTATGAATTATAATGTTGGAACTAGCTATATATTTAACCATATTTATTACTAATCACAAATGTATATTATGTAAATACTAAATAGATAGTAATAATGTATGGTTATCTAATATAATATGGCATACTTACCTTTATGTTATTCTTATAATATCTACCTGCCCATTAAAAAAAAAAAAATTGATATTTTTGAGTATCTAGTTAAAAGACCAAATTTACCTAATGAATTACATTTCCAAAAGAAACTGTTATACATAGGTATTAGGTACCTATATAGTACCTATTTACCTGATTTATACAATTTGAAATTATTTAATGTTTATTAGGTAAAAGTTATAGTATTTTGTAATAATTGTATTCATTCCTTCTAAATTATTTTTTCAGTAATTTCTATCCTGGTATACTACCAGTTCTTCAAATAATAACCAATATACCTAATCTTTTGATTTTTTAAAATTGATATCAAGTACTTGCCTATCATATTACATTTCTTTTAATTTCTAAGTACCTATTTACCTAATGTACTTTATTTCATTATTTTGTCATTTTAATAGTGCAATATTTGTTTATACAAATTTATTGTTGTGCTTCTGGCATGTGTTTAATTATACATTCAATAAAATAATAATAAAATTGCACCAGACTTATTGATATTGGCCTCACTAAAATATCTAGTTTTATATTATCAATACCAACTTATTTATTGAATACTTTAGGTAGCATTTACCATACTTAATAAAGAAGTCTTACCCTTAGAACAATCTGTACCAAAAGTTTCATAAATGATAATTCATTAAATTTAGACTCCATCTATCATTTTCTGTTATTAAATAAAATAAGTACCATCCTCAATAATAAACTTTTAACATTCCTAATATTATTTGATATTACTTATATTAATAGTTTTGAACTCTTATATTATGATCTCTATTTAATTATTACTAACTTTTGTCTATTTTTTCTTATTATACTTTTCAACCCATTAATTTCTGAAATGTATATAGCATTGTATTCATAACAATATTCAAATTCATTTAAATTAAATTACCTAATTACAATTAATAATAGCATAGGTAATCATTATAATGTACTTTATATCTTATAATTGTCACTGCAATCTTAATCTAGTATAATTCTGTTTAATTATCTTTAACCATACTTTGCATTAAATTGTATTTAAAACATAAGTACCTGATATATTATCAATAATAATATGTAATAGTTCTTCTATAATTGTTTAGTATCCGGAAAATTATTTAGATATTTTAAAAATGTACATAGGGATTTAATATTTATTGAGACTCTATATACCGGTATTACCCATCGTATTTAACATTATATATTATAATATATACAATATAAATCTTATTTAAAATATCAAGTTTGAAAACGTATTTTAAAATGGTAAAAAAATACTGGCAATTATTATCATAAAACATTTTTTAAAACGGCAAAAGTGTATTATGTAGGTACTTACAATTTTTCAATAATTATGAATTCATAATTTATAATTCTGAATAAAATCAACTCGATATTTTGAACTTTAACGTATTTAAAACGGAACGGAGATTTCTTTTGATATGGACGCGGCGTGGCAATTTAGAACATTTTTATGTCAATTGGTGTAATGAAGTGATACGAAGTGTGAAGACAGATTTGAATTCATCGTGAAGTATTCATGAGATCAGCGAGACCACTTTTTCGAATTCTAGTTTTTCATTTCAAAAAAAATCGATTTGAAATTTGGAAATGCATAAAAAATAAACCAAAATTAATTGATAAACGTGGCCAAGTCGATCTCGAGTTTACTTTACGATGAATTCAAATGCGTGTTATTTCGTTATAAAAAGTTGGTCTAAAAAATTGCTATGCTACAAAGAAAGATAAGGGCAAATTCTCCTTCCTTTTCGAATTCCCTTAAATGTTAAATAAGTAGGTATGTTAATTAGGTTCGTGTGAAATTTCAGTTATGTAACCCATAAGTTTTAGATTTTCAGAATGCACTAGGGAGTACATTCTTATGAAATTTCCGTTTTTCCGATAAACCGTTTAAAGTTTACGATTAGTAGGTATAATAACATCCGCCGTCCCTGTGGTTCGCTCAACATTTTGACGAACCCGATTCACACGAAATATCGATTCTTTAGTATGCTTTACATATTATCGGAGGTTAAAACAGTCGTGTTTGTTTAAGTAGGTAAGGTTAACGTATACCTATTTGAAAAGTCACAAGCTCTATGATTTTTTTAATTAATAAAAATATCTTATCTTATCGTCAAGTTAGTATTCATTTATATCACGGTTATCTACGTCGTATATCTGTAAATTATCGTTGTTTATTTACATTATTGATGTAATTTGTTTTGGAATAATAAAAATTAATATCTTGTATTGTACAAGACGTATAATAACATAATACAGTTGACCGGCCCCAAATAATTGGGATGACGGTAAAAATCCGGTATAGTACAGTAAGTTATACCTCTTTGCATCGACGAGAATAGTGTCCGCCATTGAGAGTAGGCAATTATTGAATGCCGGTGAAAACGAACCGAGTACCCAATACATAAAATAATATAGTTTTCCAGTGTTACAATTTAACGTCAATATTGAAATTATTATTTCGTAAATGTTACGAAATTCAAATACATTTGATTATGAATACCTACCGTATTTTGGAATTCGGCACCAAGTAAATAAAACCATCAATGATATTTTCTTATTGTTTAAAATTGAATAACTAATTAAATTACAATAAATTAACGATTTTATAGAAGCTTGTTAATTGGACCCGTTGTACTTTTTTTTAAACATAAAATTTATAACGGAAAAATAAATTGTTTAAACGATTCAAACCGAGACTCAGAAATGTAAAACATGTATTTTGTAACTACTTAGTTTCGGCATCGCGCCATTATCAGATTACTAACAGAACATCGTGGTACATAATATTACAGATATTCGAATAGAAACGAAAAAAATAAAACAAATCATCGGTCGATTTTCGAAATCGATATCTATGTAAAATTATTCACGAATTTATTTACATGTAAACACCCGAATCGAGTTCTGTTGGTTTATTTCAGCAATTATTAATTGATACTTACGTACGTGGCAATTCATTTTCGAACCGTTTGAATGATTACCGTGTGTGAATTTGTTTATCATTTTAATGAATGCATTAGCAAACTGTATGATAACATACATTAAATTAATTTTTTCTTACGTTGAAAAGAAACCAGTTTTACTAACACACCTATAGTATAATAAGAATGAAACGAGTTAATCAATTTCGTAAACTAATTAATACGCGAACAATTTAACAAATATTACGCTCGTTATTAATTATAATATTCCTGCCGACTCGAACAATATATAATAACAACTTGTAGGTTTGTGTTACGTATCGAATTCGGTTTTTAGCGAGTTATAATTTTATAATTATAAATTATGCGCGTAATATACAATTTCTACTTAATTATATATTCTGCGTTGCAGACAGTTCGTGTGTATTGATATTTTTCCGTAATTTTTACACTTGCCTATAACGGCGTTTTAATGTTAATTCATTTAAATGGTTTTTTTACCCCGGTGTATCGGAAGTAGGTATAATGTTTTTTTTTTCTTTATTTAAAAATTAAAAATAAATATTATTGATAAACACGGAGTTTCGTCGTAGTATTCGCGGTTTAGCTACCGGGGTAGGTATCTGATATCTAATGTTTGATTATTTTATGTTTCCCTGTTAAATTTCCCCGTCTATTAATGAACAGCGAGTTTGATATTAATAACAGTAGAATTAAAGTGATTTTAATTGCGGTTGGTCGCGCAACAATATTAATAATAATATTATTGCCGACAATGTAACGGAACTAATTGTACCTGCGCCTGCCGCGATGCGTTTGAAATTAAATTTATTACGATACCGGTCGTCTTTTGCCAAGTCTCGCGGTAACCCAATGAAATTGGCTAGTAGTAAAGCGCTCCCGACTGCCGTGTCCACCGGCGCGCGCCGTGTCGGTTCGTCTATTCGGGGGAATGCCCGCGCCGCCGTCAATCCCGACCCACGGCAAAAATGAACGAGCCGTGTAAAAACTTCGCCTTAAAACGCCCGTTGTGGGCATTTTCAAATATCGCGCGCGTTCCCCTACTGCGGGCGAACGTCCCGTCAGAGAAAGAGAGAGAGATGAAAATAAATAACCAATAGATTTTTACATTGTTCACGCACGTGTTTTTATCCGTGCGCCGCCGCCCCCCCCCCAAATGTTTGTCTTGGATAAGGTTACCACGGTGATATTAAACGTTCAACCGGGATCGTTTTGACGAAAATTACGCGCGATTTATTTCGGTCGTCGGGTGGACGTTGTTGTACGTCGTGAAAAAATAATATAAATATTCAGTAAGTACCTGCGCGTTAATAATAGTACTTGTTGCTTTTTTTTTTTTTCATTTTATTTAACGTAAAGGTACTCTGCCTCTTTCGCCGCCCATTACGCTATGAATTTCATGTCTTTGGCTATTGTTATTGTTTTTAAAATCGTCCCTGTCCGTCGTGTATCGTCCGATGTCCCGGACCGAACGAGTTCAACTACCGTACGACAATCCCGCCGAGAAAATAAAAGTAAAAAAAAAAACAAGAAGAGCCTAATATGTTGTGTCGTGTTACCGGCCGTATGAGTGTCGTTTGTATTATTAAACGGTCGGCGGTGGATATGGCAGCGGCCGGCGGCGTTTGTGGATGAGTAGAAGGAGATAATTTGTTTCGTGTCATGTTCGTCCGTGCCCGTCGGTGGCTGGACCGGCGGCGCGGCGGTGTTCCCCGCATTTCGTAGACCCGAGCCGGTTCCGATGCGCCTCCCCCCACCAACCCCCTACCTATTCCAATCACGTTTTCCAGCCGTCACTGTCCCGCCACCGTCGTTCCGTCCAAACAACCTTATCGAACAAAAGCAATGACCGATGGGTCGGCGGCGGTGGTTCGTTCGGCCGCGGTCGGCTACCGCCCGATCGATACGTATATATAACCCGGGGAAACGGCCAGGAGCAGCGGCTCGGCGCAGTGTCTTTTCCACCGTGTTTTGCCGTGCGCGAATCGCCGCGGCCGTAGCGCCACGTGATTGTCCAGACGCACGTTTGTGTTGCCGATTCCCGGAAGCGGCGGTCCTTTGTCCGTCCCAACGGTCGCGCGTTTGTCCCCCGGGGTCATGCGCGCGGGTGGTCACAATATTTACTTTGGGTCCCGTCATGAAAGTCTTGCGCAATTGTGTACGATTTTGTTTGGTTGGTTTTTTGTTCTCTCTCTCTTCGCGAACACTCAATTATCGGTATTATCGGTCATTATGCTGTGTTATTATATTTTTCGCCCTTTGATGGTTCGACAAAACGTCCGGAATTAATGTATTTTTTTCTAAAGGAAACACGGTTGTTTTGTTCGGCGAAAAACACGTAATGATTACGTGTCCGTGCACGAAATTCTTTGTATTTAAATTCCCGGTTAAAGAATTACAATAATATTGATTTAAACGAAAAAGTAATTTATTTACTTTTTTTTTTTTTTCTTTCCATTTTTGATTAAATTGTTAGCGTTAAATCGCATTAAGTCTCTCTCCTCGCGCGCTGTTACTATATTATAATAGCATTAGCTTTTTTTTTTTCGCATAAAATAACTGTCGGTTATATTATATTATATATGTATAGGAATTTAACGATTCTCGTTTTTAATGCCCGTAACCGAGACGTACGTTAGACGTCGTCGTTGATATACACAAGACAGGTTTTTTTTTTCATCGCGGAATAATCTTAATGGAAAATGTTTTACCATTTTTTTATTTTTTTATTTTTTTTTTTTCTATACAATCTCGAAACGTATACAATTATTATTATTATTATTATTATTATTATTATTACGACGTTGGGTCGTTTACACCGGGTTAACCGGCGTGTGTTAATATTTAGTCGAGTCAAACTACTCGTAATAATTAAATCGAACACAAAAGTAAATCCACACCACGTCGGTTTCGAGCAGCCGCCGCATTCTCGTCGTCGACCTACCCGGCCGCCGATGCGATCAAACTCATTCGACCGCGGAAACCCGGTTGAGTTTCAATGTTATACGTAGACAATATTATACGAATATAACACTCGTATTACGAAAACTGTAATTTACACCGACTCGGTTTAGTTGCCGCCTTGCCGATATAAGTATAATGTAATAATGTCGACGAGCTCGTGTACCCCCACCGTGGTGCATTATTCGTAGTGATGGAGAACACTACCGAGTGAAAACTATCGAACCACTCGATAGTTTCAAACTATCTATTTGCTCGGTTGTTTTCGGAAACTATCGACACTAAGGACCGTCATCGAAACTGTTGACCACCAAAAACAATCGACACCAGGTTGTCGAAAATTCTCGACATTTTAATCTCTAAGCCGTCGAACAGTGTTATCAATTATTTATCAGTGTGATGCGCAGATATTTACTATATTGTATTATATCAATGCCCGACTCGGTGCCCATACTTGAAGCCAACCGCCATAATGTAGATTGGGAAATTTTTACAAGCCGATGTTATCAATCTTAGTGATAACTAACAAAATTATAATAATTTAAAACATACTGATATTATACCCATGTTAAAATAGTATTTAAATTTTCAATTAAATGTAGACTGTAGTGTATTCAAAACCATATTTTTGACGATTTGTAATTATGTTTTCATAATAATATTGATAACAGATTGTAAACATTGCCCGACCTTCTTAGCTTCAAAGACCCGTACACGGTAAAATATAGATCCGGCATCTAGTATATAGTATATCATATATCTGTGGTGTGACGTCGTATTTATTCAATCAAAAAAATTCTCGGTTGTTTTGTAAACCAGTCGGTGCCAATACTGCCGAAAGAAAACTATCGGACTATCGAGTAGTTCTTTCTATTGTTTAATATCTGTCTACTTGAAAAAAACACTAGGTTGTTTTTTAAACTATCGACAATCGTAACCAGTCGGTGTTACTACTGAATTAAAACTATCTACCAATTCATTTGATAGATTACAAAACAATCGATGGATTAAAATATCTGTTCAATCGTTAAACCACACTGTTGTTTTTAAACTACCAATTGGCAATCGATAGTCAAAACTAATCGGTTTCGCGCATCATTAATTATTTACATATAAAATATAATAATAATCATTCGTGTTCGACGCTTCCGAATAATTTACACATACTATCGTTAGTTTTGATGAGTGGTTCTTAACCGTTTTCGGTACAGCGCCCCTCCATCAATTAACCGACTGCCGATGTTATTGCTGAAACAAAAAATAACGGAACGTTTTCATAAAACGGGGGCCTGTTTTCAAAATAATCGAAAATATTTATTAGATTGTCAACTTTCCGATCGAAATAATCGAGTCAATCGGTACTTTTTCGATTTACACTATTCTCAAAAACTAATCGAATATTCCATTATCGAAAAACGTGAATTTCGTTCGAGTTTTCTACTATCGAAATGTTATCACTTAATTGTTAATTCAGTATTCCGGTCTGATATTGTTTACATATCACAATAATATGTTAATGTTACGGAGTTACTAATGTACTACTTTAGTAGTTAGTGGTTACTACTTATTGCTAAACATTTCAAATATGTCAGCTACATTATAGTTAGTGTAGTCCTATACGTACTTTTTTTTTTAAATTGTCTACAGTACCTATTTTTATTTTATTTTTTTAATCAAAATAATATGAAGAAAGTAGGCTCAAATGTAAAGGAAAATTAATAACAGTAGAATAAAAAAATGCGCTGGTTAACTTTATGAAAGCTCATCCTGAGTTTCAAAAAGAAAAATTTGAAAAATAAGCAAATTTGGCACGGAAGCAAGTTGCTCCGAACTTAATAATATAATTGGTGCGAATAAAAAATATATTTTCGGTTTATTTGCAATTGTAAATTGTTATTGTCAAAATGCATTTGAATATCCAATTAATTGTCCATCATTATTAACAAAATTTGTAAATTCATAAGTCAAATTAATATAATTATGACAAAGAGAAGAATCAATAGCGAATCGTTTTAATGTAAAAATACTAATTATATCCGGAAATCGAGGAAACAACTGGATTTTGACAATCGAAGTAAAACATTGAATCCAACAACCGAAAGAACAGTTGAAAATACTTTGAGAATATACATTTTAGTGAAAATCAAAACCAATGCTATTTTCAATTGATTGGTGATCGAAAAACGTTTTCCATTGCTATGAGAATAGCTCCCGCGAGTATTCTAAGTATTTAAATAAAACTTCAAATTGATCGTCTCGCCGAGAAACCGAAATGACCCCCACCCCCTGTGAGTGGTGTTAAGAACCACCGATTTAGATAAAATATCGAATATTTTTTAATACTCGGAACGTTTTTATTCTGAACTCTATTCGATTATTTTCCCATAAACAAAACTAAAAATTATTCAAATACAGTTTTCAATATGTTAAATAATGACTAATTTGGTCGTGCCTGTCACTAATTATAAATCAATAAAAATTACAACAAATAACTGTATTATCATTATCTATATTGTATTATAATTTGATTCCTTGAATATTTATTCTTCGGTTCGTATGTTGATAATTCGATTTAATAACTCGTGTTTTGTGAGTTTATATAATGAATTTGTTAACGATCGCTCTACATTATAAAGACGATTAGTAGTATAATCTCCATGTATAATTTGCTTGTACAAAAATAATAGTTGGCGGTGTTTGTTTTTATTTGAAACAAAAAAAAAATGATGGTTTTCCATCTTCGGAAATTTAATTAATTTGAGTAGATTTTTTTTTTTTTTTTTTTTTACATTTTGAATTGTATACTAATATAATGACTACTCGTAGTGACTAAACGCGGTTAAGCGATATGAATAACGTACTCATTATATTTATAAAGAGATATTTTCGTTTTATCCAACTGTTGATTTATAATAATAATAATATTCGTAAGAGTATTATAATTAAAACTGATTTTACGGTTCAAACCACTTATCCGTTATTAATAAACCATATAATATGGAATGGTAATAGGTAATTCAAATAGAATTATACGAGTTCCAAGCACTTCACTTTAGGGACTATTATTAATCTCGTCGTGACGAATAAGTTCGAGTACTTTTTCTATATACTGTTACGCGTAATACATTCAAATAATAATAAAAAAAAATTACAGTTTACAGGTATCAATATATAATTGAGTTATTAATAAAATATACGAAAGGTACTTTTATCAATTTTACGTTTCAATAATTCAATTCATAACCGAGCAATAATAATAAATATTGTCTTGCTTGTTTAAAAATTTAATATTTTATAGGATATTATAATACTAATTGTTCTCGTGAATAAAAAAATAAAATCTATTTTTCTTCGTCATTCGTTTAAATTCAAAGACCTTGAAGGTATACCATGTGTTTTGTGATGAAATTTGTACTTTTTGGGTTACATTTTTTTAGGGTTCTGAACTCAGATGTGAGCTTTCCCCTTCCTTATTCTATCAGGAATTTTTATTCGATCATCAACTTCGTTGGTTTCCGGTATGCAAATTTTATTTAGTTGGTGCATTAGGGAGATACTTTTATCTTTTCTTATTAGATTTTTTAATAATTTCGGAAAAACGTGAACATTTACGCATCGGTTTCTGTTATATTTTCGATTTTGGTTTTTCGTTGTAATTTAGATAAAAATAAACGTGGAGACTTTTAACGAATGTTATTATAACATAGTCACTATATCTAGACGCGGACAGGATAAAGGATTTAAAAAAATATGTGACTACAAAACTCGGACAATTATTGTACAAATTTATTTCGTATTAACAAATTAGTGAATTGAAAATTCAATTTAAGATAATTAAACCACGTTTAACCGAATTTCGTTCAGAACCGTTTTTCATTAACAATGGTTTATTGTTGCTTACGGATATAAATAAAATTAAGCATCTTTATACACTACTTTCCCAACTTTCTACCCTAGACAGCGGCATCGCCCATGGCTGCTTTTTACAACTATTTTTTCGGTTATTTTAATTTATCTCGATTACCTATTTGTATATCATGTTGTTATTATTATTATTTATTTATATTAACCATATAAAAATGATATTGTTACTAGAAACTTGCATTAACCGTAGTGTCCTATTGATAATAATTGTTTCAAATCATTATTCTTCGTTTTTTTCGTGGTAGTTTTTCATTTCTATATCGGAACAAATTTAAAGTAATATAGTTTTAAAATTATGGTGAAAAAAAATCTATTCATCTAAGGAAGATACTTAGTGCAGCGGTAAAAAGTAATATTAATAGTAAACAAATTTAAATCGATTGTTCTGTTTTTCTGGGTTGAAATTAATGACTCCGGATAACAATTATTATCGCACCTGAATATTCTGCGACGAAACAATGCGCGAGAATAATCCCTGAAATAACAGTTTGTAAATGTTTCGATTTGTTTCAACTCCGACTACTGCATTTAACCAGATTAAATTTAATCATATGATAATATTGTACGTTCAAACATAATTATGTTCCCGCATTGTTATGGAAAATAACATTACTAATGTTGCAATTATGTACACACCCTAACACAAATAAACTCAATTTTTTTGGAAGTTTAACAGTTATTATTTAATTACTTTATTACTTTATTAATTAATAAATACTCACCATTTGTATAAACTACACATCAGGTACAATTTTCAAAATTAATTTTGAAAAAATTTCTTTTATATTATACTTGAATATCATCTAATTAGAATTAAATACAAGAGCGTTTTAACACGTTTTTGACCGGATAGAAACACCGTTACCAGATTTCTGGTTCAGACAATGTTTATTTATTGTTTATGTACAATATTATTGTGGCGACCAGTTTTTGAAAACTATGCAGAACTTGCTTAATTTTGGTTTTAGAGTATAAACACTTATAATAAACTTAAAAGAGAAAATTATTCTGGAGGGCAAAATAATGCATTTCTTTTTTCAAGTTCGTTTTTCAAAATATTACAGTCATTTAAAAACGATGAATTAGTCTTTATTTCTTTATTTATTATAACATTATCTTCGGAATAATATGAAAAATGTATCGTCTTGCCCTCTGGAATATTTTTATTTTTTAATTTTATAATAGTTGATTTTACTTTTAAACCAATATTAAGCGAGTCTACGTAAGGTAGATTTTGTTACATTGGCCGTTAGTTAGGGTTTTTTTTTTTTTGTTGTACATTCAATAATAACTAATCGTAGAGACGTGCGTTTTCACCGAATATGTAACCAAATATATTGTTATTTTTTATAGACTTCGTTTAATTTGCAAAATAGTTTAGCCCTTTAGAATTGCCTATTTACAACTATTCGAGTTTATTTAGGTTGTTTGATTTATGTAAATATAATATTTTAAAAAAAAAAATGATTGAAAATTTGACACTATAATATAATGTATTGTCATAAATTCCAATATTTAAATAGATATTATATTACTATTTTACGCACGACTACCTACCTATAATTTTAAACTTAAATAATATACAACTACAATATACTACTGTATATTGTATGTATTGTACGATTCTAGTGTAGTATAATTAAATTCACCCAGTGTTATTTTGGTAAAATATATAGGTTGTAATCATAAAGTACTAAAGCATTTTAGTTGAAATATAATACAATATTGGCTGTTATTGGAACATATAAATATTTTGTATCATATACTGGAATACTTACCGGGTATCTAAATACATATTACTGCCAGTCAATATGTTTTATTAATTTATGTAGGGCAATTCGTGGTCAATTAAACATCCAAAACAACTCGTGTGTGGATTTTTTTTGTTCTTAATGTTTGGTAAGGGAGCAAATTACAGTGCCTAATATAATACTCGCATTGAAGGGATAACTACAGAGAGAAATGTGATTAAGTATTTGTTAGGTTAGGTATGTCATTTCAGAAGTGTATACGTGCGTCCCAACCCCTAAGCACTTGTAAAATATGTTTATAATAGTACAGTGGGGACTGGGTGTGAACAAATATGCTACCCTCATTAAAACGCTCTCGGGAACTTATTTTCTTGTAATTTATAAGGTTTGAAGTAGGCTATAAATTAAGTATGTATATAACATAAATGAAACGCTTGATTTTTTTAAAGTAGACGTTGGGTGAAATAATGTCGTGTATATACGCTAAAATATCTTCCAGTCTTTTAAGAAATCAGATGGTAAAGTTGTTGAATATTTTTAATAAACAAAATGTATTTGAAACAAATTCTAATGAGTATAACGGTGCATTATTTAAAAATATGTTTAAACTAATCTACTTGAGTCATAAAATCCTATTATAATTATATAAAATATATATATAATTATATTTGAAACCTATATGCATAATATTGATTTATTTTTTAATTATAATGTAAAGTAATAACAT
Organism: Cinara cedri; assembly: GCA_902439185.1. Lineage (NCBI taxonomy): Eukaryota > Metazoa > Arthropoda > Insecta > Hemiptera > Aphididae > Cinara > Cinara cedri. The sequence continues at coordinate 168,987 of CABPRJ010000524.1, read as the reverse complement.
ATCTTCTATTTCAGTAAAATTATAAGTTATAAAATCAATATTGGTTGTGCAATTCTATTCAAAAAAATTTAAAACACAATCGTAGATAGTTGAATTTGTATTAACATGATAATGACAATTTATAAGGATAACTTTATGTATAGTTTATATTGCATCTGCCTATATCAATAGCTAATTACTACTAGTATATAGGTATCAAAATCCATGTTTGTATTTCTAAAAGTGGGTAATAATTTCAGGATAGGTAGTATATTAGATTAGGTAAGTTAAATATACAATTAGTCAAGTACCTATCCAAAATGTGTTCACGTGATTGTTCATACAAGTGTTAATTTTAAGGAAATTTACATTTATTTATAAATTTAATATGACTGGTTATCGTTTTTAAAATTAAAAGTAGATAGGATTATAGAGGCTAGGTTTTTACAATCGATTCGTTAACTTTTATTTCAGTACAATAGTATGTAATATTCATTGTTTCAAATAAAACTACATTGCTAAGAATAAATAAGATTACCTACGTAAATTTGTTCTCTGATTTTCCAATAATTGCACTGTTATACATAGACAATCATTATTGAAAATGACAAACACAGAAGAGTTTAGGGGTTTAACGAAATGTTCAATCCTCAACGTCTAGAAGAAAAGGCAAATATATAAGTTTTTTTTCCAAATTTCAAGTTTTTACGAATATTTTGAACTGAATCGCAATAAAAAACAAAATTGAAAATAATACATTTTGTAAATTTTCCCTTTTCACGGTTTTTCCAAATTATTTTGAAAACCGATTGGAAAATTAAAAAATTATCTTTTTAAAGCACCATCCGGATAAAATTTTCTTTTAGAAAAGATAATACGCTTGAAAATCAGAGCAAGATTTTGAGTAGACAAATTTTTTACAGATAAAAAATAAACAATTGTTAAACCAATAAATTTCTTGCTTCGCTCACAATCTAAAATAGATTTATTAGATGGATATTTTTCAATAAAAAAACCGGAAAAAAAATCTTCGGCTCCGCAGACAATCACTGATCCAATTTATTGAAGAAAAACCAAGAGTAATAGTAGAAAGCTTTTATATGTCTTTCTGTTTTAACAAACGACAGCAGCTTTTTAACCGAGCACGTTATGTTGGCTTTTCCATTAAAATAATGTTATTCTTAAAAAATAAAGTATTTACTTAAAGGTATATACTTTTTGTCCCAGATATTGTTAGATATGTTATAATGATCACAATATTATTATTGTGATCATTATTATTATTAATAATTATTAATTATTATTATTAATAATAATAATAATAATATTGATTTTAGAATATTGTTCTGAAATGTTGATTTGCGATGATCTAATGTCGCAATAGCGGTGAATGTAAATTACAAGTCTTGTATTATTGTTATTTGAAGCTTATATATTATTGGGAAGACTAGTTTCAAACACATTAAAGATATACAAGTATTCCCTAACGGCCAATATATAATGATACGTGACCCCCAAACTAAATCTGAAAATCAGCTAATGTAGAATTCTTATTACTTTTAAATCACACGAACAGACGGAGGTGGCGTTAAAAAAATCGTTGCATAGTTGCATGCAAAAAGCATAGTTTAACATTTTTCAAATCCGAATTTGCTAAATTCTAAAAATATTTTTATGAATTATATTTAATTCTTTGATAAATGTTAATTTCACGGTAATAATGTAACGATTAACCAGCTAAAAATACCAAAATAAATGAAGAAATTATATATAATTGTTGTATCTTATTATACCTGTATTTTTTTATTTCATCTGTGGTCGATTAGATAGCGTTATCAGTTATGTCACCGCAGATGCCATCGCATATGAATTAAGAAGAAACATAAGGTATATGTTAGATCGTTTTTAAAAATGGAAAATACACATTTATAATTCTCCAGTAGTCAAAACTTGCCGTCTGGTAATATTATAATAGAACAAATTTATTTATATTGTAACATTTTCGAGAAAATGATCCAAAATTAATATTGTTTTTAATAGTAATATTATTATTATTTTTTTTTTTTTATAAAAAATCAATTACAACATACGACTATTATAATTTATAATCACGTATAAAACACAAACTATAATAACCAATTTGTTATATGTGGAATATGAAAACATCGCCCGTTGATATTATTTATATTCACATATTATTTATGAATTTTATCGGTTGTTTGTTTCAAACTGTTAGAAAATTAATAGCACTAATAACTTATAAAATAAATGTGTATATATTTTTTAGAATTGCGTGCAACAGTGTTTGGTTAAGAATGCAGTAACTCTTGGACTGGATCCAACGTCTCAAAACTTTTTACATAGAAATCACCATAAGCATCACCGAAGTCATGTACATAATCATAATAACAACAATCATCATCATGACAGTAATTCCAGTACTCCAGTAACGCCGGTAAAAACCGAGTATAATGTCCCCAGCCCACCAACTACGCCTAATAATTTTAATCATAACAAGGTAAGTTGTACAAACATGTAAAACTATTTTGTTAAATAATCATATATGTACTTTAATATACTGGTATTTATATTAGAATAATGTTCCATTATGTTTATCCCCGTTAATAACTTTTCTTAATTAATTGTTTGCTAACTATGATTTTTGAATTTTGTTTCGGTACTAATAATCTTTTGGTACCTATAAATTATAATATACATTATATTTTTTTGATAATATTTATTTGTATACAGCAAAAATACATCAAAAAATATTAATAAGGTAGATAACACGTTTATGTCCGGGAAAACACTGTATACATTAAAGTCGATTTAAACCCAAAAGTGAGATAAAACTATACGAATTGTATGACGAATTTCAAGTTTGAAAACAGATTATGATTCTCTAGATTCTTTTATAGAACATACTAAAATTATAAATTTAATTATTTTATTCAAAATCTTAAAAAAAAAAATGTTTTGTTTTATTTATTAATTTTGATAAAGAAAATTAAAATTTAAAATAAAATTCCATCGTATCCTAGTAAAAAATTTAAAGAGTTAACCATAACAAATCGAAACTTCTCAAGCATAATTTTTATAGTTTTGTCCGGTTTTTGGTCTAAAACGTCATGTTCGCTTTCCCCTTAAATAGTTATCGGGTAGTAGATTATTAGAAAAGTCGTATCATTTAAATGATTAAAAACTTTAAAACATTAGAGAAATTGTTGTAACTCGTCTCTATTCGTTTTAATACTCTGCGTTATACCCTTTCATACCTTAATTAATCCCTAATAAACTGACAATTAATGGGTTATTGTAATAATTTGTGTTAATCATATCTATAAATAGTGACTTTCTTAACGATAATATTATTACGAGTATTATTTAAATGCAACGTTTACTATAAACCTTGTTACCTATTCCTTAATTTGAAGTGTAGTATTATAACAATTAATTTTATTAATAATCAAAAATTTTCTAATGAATAACTATGATTTTTATCGTGCAGAATTCGTCGTCTCTGGATTTAAAACACGACAGCGAAGGAGGTGAGAATGATACTTCTGTTGTGCATTCGAATTCGGTACAGTCTTTTAAAAGACCCAAAGTGTCTACATCGTCACCTAGTCAAAGTGGTCAAAGACGATCAAGTTCAAGAGAATTCAGTGATGTAAGATCGGTTTTTTTTTTTTTAATTATTTTTATTTATTTTATATTAGAACTTTTAGTAACATGTCTTCTTTTATTTCTTATAGGCAAGTAGCAATTGTAGTTCAGGCAGAGGCTATATTGTAAGTATTGTATAGTTATCATTATTTTAAATAATTTTAAGAGATATTTTATGAGTTTTTAAATTTAGACCTAATGGTACACACACACATATATATATATATATATAAATATAAAAAAACTTGATTATCGCCTTGTTCTTCTGATTTTGAAATCCAAGTTAGTGGCTCGCTTATGAATATTGATAATAATATACAAATAAATGTAAATTAATTTACCGTATTACACTACTATATTTACTATAGACGCGGCACCCTTGATACTAAATCATAACGCCCCTGGGAGCTGCGACGCACAGGTTGAAAACCACTGATACAATTCAACGGTGCTCATTCTACCGTTCTAAATTTAACAACACAACATATTATAGGTTATAGATAATAAAGTTTTCAGTATCTATTTCAAAATATTGTATATTTTCTTCAAAGTTTGTAAAACGATATAACTTTCGATAAATCTATCATCACTTTAAAATATTGATAATATATTAACTTTTCAAGTTTTAAAACATTTTTTAGACAACGTATTCTTATTTGATAATTTTAATTTAATAGATTTTAAATCTTTAAAAAGAATATTACAAACATAAATAAATAATTAAAACACAGTGTAATCAAGTATTCCTTATCCGTGGTGGGGGGACCATGTTATATATACGATCCACTCAAGAGGACATTACACCCACGGCCATTGTCGTCGTTGTCTTTGTGTAGGTATCTCAGAAAAGGTGGATTTTGTACTTCCCAATACTGTGAAATCGTGTGTAAACATTAGACTATGTTGACTTGTTATAACATTTGTAAATGCAAATAAAATATTTGTATTTAGATTACAATAGTTCAAATACTTCAAAATTTACTTTAAAATATAAATATTGTAAAACGATAATGCACGTATAATTATTAATTTATTTTAGATAATGTTCTGTTCCATTATATATGTAATAATGGGCAAATATTTTAGTCTTATGTTCACCTATACCACCTTTAAGCTTTATTAGTATAATTAAATACAATGAACTTCGCACCTTGAGTAAGCCTTTATTTAAGTAGGTAAACGATTGCAACGATAAATCATTGCAAAAACCACCCACTGTTGCGTACATTTTCAAAATTGTTCATATTTTTTTTTTTTTGTATTGTCAATAATAATAAGAAAAATACAAGAAATTTCAAATACAATTTCTCAAATGCACCAATTAGATCCAAATACTATCACAAATTTTCCACGATGAATTGTACTTAAATCTTAGTCCTTTCTAACTGTTGTACAATTTTTAAAACATTCTGGAAATTAATAGCTGTTTAACATTTTTGAGTTTTTATTTTGTTTATGTAAATAGAGTTGTTTTGGCTACGCAAAAATGTTTGACAATTAAATCCGAGGCTTATCATAAGTTAAGCTTATTGGTTAATAATAAAAAAAGTCGCCTCTAATTTCATAAACAATTGTATCATTTAAAATTCAAGTTTTAATGAAAATATTAAAAATCGTGATATTCCAAAATATTATAAATTAAACTTCGCTCAGAATCGGTTATTGTTTAAAATAATTTATTGTTATGTACGGATATAAATTAAATTATAGGTTACATTTTTTAAAATTATTCCTAATTGGTTCTTCTCTCCAATAAATTAAAAGTTAAATACTATAGATATAAAATCTCATAAAATTAAGTGTACAGCATACATTGCATTTTACAAAATATAAGTGTTTATTGTAGAAAACGACTAGTTAAAATTACTTTAATGCATTTAATCATTTATAATAGCTATCAATAGCATTATTTATGTTTGTTTTTATTGTACGTGTATTGTTCAGTTTTACTAGGTATGAAATAAATTATCGATTAAATAAAAGACTATTATAATAATTATTATGCAATATCTCTAAAATTTGATCGGTGGCTTCGTGTTTCGGACATATGTATTATTAGCATTTGACTGAAATGCTGAAAGCTTGCGTGAACGTGACTTAAAATTTAAATAAAAAATATTTCCCAATTAGAACTAATGTATATTTCAATGGCACGGCTATAACTGTAATACGTTTTAAATTATATACAAGATGATTTTTTAAGTATACTCGCTACATTTTATGATTAGATTATGTATACATTCAAATTCTGATTTTTTGAATTTTTAAGTCTAATGAAAGAAAATATTTTCGTATACTTTGATTTTTCACAACATTTAATGAATATCCTAGGGCCATTCCAATTTTGATTTTTCAAATGATTACAACATGTAGATTATATATAGGTTGTAATCGAAATAGGGACGAAATGTTTTTAAGTTATTCTACTTTAAATACTAAGAATAGACTTTTTTAACCGACTATTACATAGGAGTTGTGTATAGGCAATTTATTGTTTTGAATATTACAGTTATTGAAAAACTGTTGGTTTTGTGCTATAAATCAATATTCTTTTAATTTTAAGTTCAGGCGTGAATTCACGGGGGGGGGGCGATCGCTCCCCCTATGCATTCCTTTAAAATTATTGACATTATTTTATTACTAAAGAAAAATACTTATACATATATGTTTTACATAAAATAGAAAATTTACTTTGTCTCATAATTTCTAAATAAATAATTAGTCATTTTTAAATTTCAGGTTTGTTTTTAATTGTTATGGGATTCTTATTATTCTAATTAAGTATAACCAATGCCATATTCATATACATATACGCCGGGAATCGTTTAATTGCTAATAATAAATTATTAATAATCATGGAATATGTTGAAAAACAGCAGAACCCACATTATCTTATCTGTATTTCATAAAACCAATGATTTTATATTTACGTACATATGGCATATTATACCACTCGTTCATTCAAACAGTCCTATACTTGTATACCATTTATTTTATAAATTTATTGAAATAATACAAACAATTAGCCTCCAATACAAGTTAAATAGATAAAAAGACAATTTATTTTTTTGAAATTCCCTCCCCCCTTGGGTGACTTGTGGATCCGCTATTAATTAAGTTGAATAATTTAGAACCTTAATTTCGATAACAATATTTCAACGTTTTTTATAAAATCATTTGATTTACAGTTTGTATTAAGAAGACGCTATATCCGTATGCGCTTTCTCAGTCTAACTAACGGACAATATATGAAAATCTACTTTACGCAGACTGTGTAGAATTTGCTTAATTTTGGTTCTAGAGTAAAAACACCTGTTATAAAATTAAATAAAGACAATGTTCCAGAGGGAAAAACGATGCGTTTATTTTTTAAATGTTGAAGTCATTCAATGAATTAATTTTTATTTCTAATGTGTCTAATGTGAAAAATGTGTCATCTTGTCCTTTTTTAATTTATGATTTTACACTTAAACCAAAATTAAGCAAGTTCTGCGTAGACTGTGTAAGGTAGATTTTGCTATATTACCCGTTAGTTGGACTGAAACAACACGCGTTAGTTATATAATAACGTCATCTTAAGACATACAGGTTCTAAATTAAAAACCCACTGTTATTTCCTCAGGATGCTCCTTAAAAATCATAGTATTTGAAAAATATCATCTTTCACTACACTTAAATTGTTTGGTTCTCGTTTCCCCCAATGTACTGTTATTTAATATTTTTGGAGAAAATTTCATATTTGCACATACCTACACATAAGTGTATAAAAAATTATCAACATAATTGTTTTTTGCTATATTTTGGATTTTTTTAAAAAAATGTGAATATTTCTATAATATTTTAATTTCAATATTAAAAAAATGAATACTTTTAAATGGTGTTGTCGTCTGGTAAAAGTCCGAAATTTAGACGTCGGACATTTGTAAATCATAGATTTCACCGGTATTCTTACTGTTACTGTAATATATATAAATAAATAAATACATTTTCTTTGACTTTTAATTATTTTAATAATTTTACCATGGCAGGTATATTGACGGTAATAGGAATCAAATCTTATTTTAAATTGAAGGAAACGGGTGGTGGTGGAAAAAACGGATACGGATAATTTCCGCATTATATAACAAAAAAATTAGGTTGAACATGCTTAAATAAAACACTATGTAATAGTACCTCCAGATAAAAACAATTAATCGTTGGCTGTGACAAGTTCTTTCATTTAAATGTGTACTTCGTACTTATGTTTTAAAGTCTTGCACACAACAGATATTTTCAGAGATAAAAGTGAAACATATATACAGGTTACAGGTAAAATAAAAGTACCTAATTCAAATTACCTATTGAATAATCATTAAAAAAATATATAAGTGCGAGGTATTATATAGTAATTTTTTACGACAATATATACATTTATATTTTATAAAATACGACTGGCCCACAAACCTTTTGTTCACATAAACTAATACATAATAATTATTTGAAAGATATATTACGATTAATATTAATTAATAATGTGTATGAATGCATAGTGTAATTATTTATTACCAACCGTATCAAAGTTTACACATACTTTGGGCCATTTTTTGTATTTTTAGGCTTTTATTTGTAAATTATAGAATTTATAGGGTAATTAAATTTTCATCTCTACACAACAATAAATCATTGCAAAAAACGATTCTGGGTGCAGTTAATCAGGTTTTGATAAACTTAATTTGAAAACAAATATAAATTGTCCGTGTTTATCAGTCTCAAATTATTGGGCATTTTTATTAGTGGTGAACCGAAATGATTTTAGATTCTGAGTGAAGCGAAGAATGTAGTCATTTTTCCATGATGTTTATTATTTATATTTATTTTTTTATCTGTGAACAACTTTTCTACCAGCAATTCGGCTCCGATTTTCAATTATAGTACTTTTTCTGAAAGGAAATCTGACTATGGTGATATTTTAAAGAGGTAATATTTTTGATTTTTCCAGCTGTTTTCATAATAAATGGGAAAAACAGGAAAATATACGAAATTTATTAGTAAATATTGCGGCCTTTTTTTGATTCATATAGAAATATAATATGTACAGATATATATATATATTCAAATATTTATGAAATTTCGTAATTTGTTTTCTATCTTTTCAATTTAATAATTACTTAGATATTAATTTGATTCACGTATTCGGGTGTCGTATACTGAACGATATGATCTAAAATCCAAAACCAAATGCTATAAATGAATGCATATTTTAGAATAATATTAAGACTTTAATCTTTCATCTGTTATAATGGATACTACCGTTTTATGTATACCAATACATTGCGTACCTATTGAGTGTGTTTACTTTAGTGAGGTCATTTTTTTATTTTCCAAACAATTTTAATAATAATTGGGGAAAAACAGAAAAAAATACGAAAATAATGCTTTTATTATTTTCAATTTTTTTTTCGTATTTATTATCTTATATTCAAAATTTTCTTAGAGACATGAAATTTGAACAGAAAATTTGTATTTGCCTTTTATAGACGTGGTTAAATTTTTAAAATATTTAAGCTATTTATGAACTTTTTTATTTTGCGAGTTTTTTACGTAATTTGAATTCAGTAGGTACTTTGTGGATAAAATTGTTAGACCAAACAGAAATTTTTGAAGATATAACAGGAGATTCGTTATAAGTTGTACTTATAGTGGTCAATTAGAAAAAGTTAATTTTAATGTAGTTTTTTTTTTTTTAATTTGAATTTTAATATCAAACGTTGATGAAAGTCGTTTATATTATGACCTTTTAAAACATATATAACCGAACTCTACTCAGAATCGTTTTTTATTAGCAATGGTTAATTGCTGCGAGATATACATTAAATTCCTCTCTATATCCTACCTTCCTAACTTCTCACCAATAACAGCAACTGCACCCATCGTGCAAAGTATGTCCGTCTTTTTAAAATCGAAACTCGAGCTTTTAACACTTTTTTAATATTCCAGAGATTTTTCTCCGATAACAATAGTCAAATTTCGATTTTGAAAAAAAATTAGATTTCAATATTGGCGCATGTTGATACTCGCCATTAATTTGTATGTAGCCAAAGAAATTTTACTCTCAAAGATCGGAAAATATGGCCTGAAATTCTGTGATTTTATTATTTTCGATACTTGTATAGTGTTATAAAAGCAGCAACTATTTATGAACGGTTAATATAGATTTTATAAGTCAATGGCATTTCATTAATAAACAACCTAAAAATAACTTAAATTTCAAATCGCTATAAATAACTTAATATTATTAATAGTAAAATTATTACGTCGAGAAATTGAAATTTTGACTTGAATTCTAAATGATTGGCCACATAAAAAAAAAATGGGTTTTAAGGAGAAATGGACCTAACTTAAAATGTATTTTGGATTATTAAGCAAAAAACTCTGTTAAAAGTGGACTTTACAATTAACTTACATTTACATGAATATTCTCTTTGGGAATAGGCTAATTATACAATTATAGATTTGCAGTTTTTGCCTAACTCGTGATAAATGTTTGATGTTAATTTATTGTTTATCATAAGAATAATACTATATTTTTATTATATTGTTAAATATTAAATAAACAAAAAAAAAAACAGTTATTTAAAGATGCTTTAAAACAATTATAAATTAGTTATAATATTTTGTAAACAAATATTATATACAAGTTGTAATCGCCAATTTTAAGAATTAAAATAACGAATAATTTATTTTTAACGGAAAATCGTCATTAATTTGTAACTACCGAATATTATGATGTCATTAGGAATAAACTTAATACATCGAATATCAATTAATAATACAATACATATTCTTAGCTAATTAAAATTAAAAAAAAATATTTATAATTTTAATTTATAAAACGTATGATCAAAATTTAAAGTCACCGCAATAACAAGTAATCTAATTTCAAAAACAGTAATTCCGTCGTTTTTCATGTGATATAACCTAATTTTTGATAAGCATTTTGGATTTACCATTTTTTCACTTACAAAACATCATAGTTCTTGGACTTGGCTTACACTTAATAATTTTAAATTGTTTTTAACGTTAAATATATTAATTTTACATAAAAAATTGGTATAAAACCGATTATTTTCTTATAGAAACAAAAATTCCTATTCTAGAACGGCAGTATTACTGTGTCTAAATATTAAAAGACCAGAGCAACCGATATAAAATTATTTTAAGTAAACCTAACAATTCGTGGTATGCATCGTCATATTATATATATATTTGTTTAGGTTATTTATTATAAAGACAGTGAAGTATAATCTAAGAATATTAGTAAAATTCTTTGGTTAACCAGTTGGGTGAATATATTTGTTAGATACATAAAAATATAATTTTTACAGCAGTGTCGTTAACTACACCATTAATTAAAATACCATCAATCATCGTTAATTATTTAATAGCATGCTTACATTCTTTAATAATACTGTCCGTTTATTTTCGTCCGTGCTAAACAAATAAATAATTTTGGTTTTTTTCTCACGGATATACCGAGAGTATAAATATATATTATACATAGATGCCTATAATAATCATAATATTTTTCTCTTATTAAAAATATGTTGGTACTCGTGTACCTAATGCGCATAGTAAACGTTAAGTAATTTTTTTTTTTTTTAATTTAAATAATATTTTAATATGTATTTAATTCGTCCGCTTACGTCTACTTAATAGTAATAATTGTCAAGTTTAAAAATTATTTAATGATTTTTATAAATGAAAAAAATTATTCTTGTAAAGTTGTAAATACTCTAAATAGTCTACTTTAGATTCTGACGTTTTACTTTATAATATGATGTGTTGTTTCCTTATTGTTTTTTTAATAGTTTAATACCATAGCCCCTAGACCATATTAATGACAACTGTCGTTATTTTCCATCTGTCCATCTAAACGCAATTATAATAATATTGTAGACTAGTTGAACTAACTATAGTAATGGCCTACGAAATGCTCAAAGGGTATAATATGAACATGTCCCATTATCATTCCTAACACTATTGTCAGAACTTATAATACTTATTTTCGTTTTTATTTTTTATTATTATTTTTTTTTTTTTTTTGCACGTGTAAAAATTATTTTTAACTGTTTTATTTTATTTTGTTCTAGTGTGATAGTGAAGATGATGGGGATAAGGTAAGAATAATTGGAACATATTATTGTATTTTAATCCTTTGAGTATAAAATATAATAGAACTATGGTAAAATAATACAAGTATTTAATATTATGTGAGAGTACATAATATACGTATACAGGTAATCAATGAGTATTTCGATATTTCAAAATCAAGTTTTATAATAATCTTTATTATTTCGGATATTCTTGATTTAATATATAAATACATTTTTCGTCAATTTGACAAGGTATGTTTATTGAGATTATTCTACTTTATATTAATAAACCCTGAAATATAACGATTAAACGATCGCTTTTAATAATCTTGATCTTGTGTATTAAGTTTTAAAGTTTAAATCGGCAATCTTTGATTTTTCGTGATATTATGTGGGCGTTTTTAATTTGTATTAATCATATAGGTATTATAGGTAATAATTGACGTATTACACATACTTAATCTAATCATTTTTTCGTAATGCTATTACTACGTATAACTTCTTATAATCATTTATGTGATATTATGTGCATATTTAATTATAATGATGCTTCAATTTTAAAGAACGTTTAATTGATAAACAGTTGTTTTTATTAAACCCATCGAAATATTTCGTTGTCTGTGTAATTGAGTTGTAAAGACTGCGGCTTAACTTTTATGCGGCGCAATATTTGTTTTTTACGAGGTCGAAAATAATGTCAATATCGTTCGCGCGGGTATTGTGTCGAAAATCACAGTCCATAACCTTTATTCGCATTAGCTCGTTTTGTCCCGTGTAATCTTGATTATCTTTGTAATAAAAAGCAGTAAAATATTATATTTATTCTCTCTGTCGTCGTCGATTAGGGGGAGACTGACAGAGAGAGAGAGAGAGAGAGAGAGAGAGAGTGAGAAAGAGAAAGAGAACGGCCGTTAAATCTTTTGTCGGCCCGGAGCCTTTTCGCCTCTTCTCTCCCGTGTATCCGTTTAGTTTTTATTTTCGTCGATTTGTTTCGTCGGCGAGTAGAAATCTCTCCGCTTTCTGTCCGGACGCGAACGCACAAAAGTCTGAAAGTTATCTTTAACGGAGGGGTGAAATCTTGGTTGATGTTTTTCCTTCTACAAATAATAATAATAATAATAATAATGGGCCTTTCGACATCGCTTTACAGCGGTAGTGACATGAATATTTATTATATAACACTTTTGCGAGAGAGAGTGGCTACAAGAAAAATCGTCCGGTATCGCCACTATACCACCGTCTCTTTATGCATCGCGCTACCCTCATATTTACTGTGTTGGCTTTGAATATAATATTGAATTTTTTATTGCTCATCGCCGCCCGGGCATTAAAGATCACCGCGACGATACTCTAATGATGACGGATAATTTTCTCCGGTCGCGCGTCGGTTAAGAGGACTAAGAAGAGAGGATAAGTAAAACCAGCTTAATTTTGATTTTAGAGTAAAAAGTACCTAGTATGAAATTTATTGAGAACATTATTTTTTGGATAGAATATCATGAGTGTTTTTTGAATTATGAACTATTAGAAGGGTTACAGTTATTTAAAGAAGAAAAAAAAATGTAAATGTATTTGTATCGTTTATATCGACTTGTATATTTTGAATAATCCAAAAACCCTATGTACATTCCCTCCAAAATGTTGTTCTCTGCACATGACGGGCAATTTTACTCTAAAATCAAAATTAAACTAGTTTTACATATTCTGCGTAAGCATTGTTTTTGCACCCGGCAGGTAGTTGGACCGAGACAGTGGATGCGGGTAAAACGTCCTCTTAACATTATTCGTATCCGTACGGCAGTTTTCGATGTAAACGAAATACAATATTATTATTACTATTATTGTTGTTGTGCACTGTATACGTGGCTAATACTCCGTAATAATAATATAATATCGCGGCGACTGCATTATGTACGGCGGCGGAGTGATGTCGCGCGGATAAAAGCGGTAATACCTTTTTCTCTATTCAACAACACGGACCGACGAGGACGAGTAGGAAGCGGGTCGATATTTTATAAATAAAAGAAGGGACGCGGGAAAGTATAGAGTAGTAGTAGTAGTAGTAGTAGTAGTAGTAGTATAGGTAGTTGTTATGTGATTGCCGCTTTTGACTCGGTCGGGTACTTTTTCTTTTTTTTTTCTTCTTCTTCTTCTTCTTCTCCCGGCGGCCAGACGTGCAGGAATTTTCCCCCGTGTTTTTTCCCCGCGCGTCCCGCACACACGCACACACCTCTGACTCATTTTGCTATTAGGGCCGCGCGCCGCGCACACACGCGCAAAGTACACGGCGTACACGCGGACGCGCAAGCGCGTGCCATCACATACGTATACGCGCACAAGTTCACCAAAGTTTTTACGACCCTTGGGGGAAATACACGCGGCGTCAAATAGGAGGAGACGACGACCAGACGGCGGCGGCGGCGACGACGACGACGAGACGCGTGCGCGCTATATCGTTCGGCATCGTCGTCGTTCCCTTCCCGCGGCGACGACGACGACGGCGGCGGCGGCGGCGGCCACGACGACTACTACGGCGAGTATTCCGCCGCCGTGTAGAAAAACGAGCCACGAGTCAGTCGCCTGCGTGAACTTGGTGCGTGCCCAATCGTCGCGCGTACGTGTCCGCCGTTGAATCGCGCGCGCGCTTCCCGATCCGCGGCGTTGGCGCCGAAATTTAAACGGCCGTTCACGTGTTCATCTCCGTTTCGTTCGTAACGCGTTATTTATCGTTTTACGGTGCGACTGTTATTGTGTGCCGTGTTCGCGCCGGTGACCGTCCGTTTTACTACAATCGGTAATACTGCCCGCGGATTTGTTTTTTCGAATTGCCCGCGACGAATGGCCGCGACGGCGTGTTTTCGTCGTCGTCGTCGTCGTCGTCGCCGTCAGCCGCTGCCGTGACGACGACCATGGTCGTGCCGTCGTGAAATGCCGCCTTTTGAACATTTCGCCGTCGTCGCCGCCACCGCCGTTATGACTGTGGACCGACCGAACAGTCAATCGGTAAATGCATTTTCCGTCTGTCTCCATTTGACATCCCGGCGTACCGTTAACGGCAACATTGTTTGTACCCGGTGTACAACATAATTATTATTGCGATTTCCGCCGTCACTGCTGCACAACAGTTCCGCGCGCGTTTTATCGGTCGTTATTTCGGTGCCCGCGTCTTATTATATCGTATTACGTGCGAAACCTTATCGTCGGATTTTATGTCTTTTACCGTCCCCGTATAATAGTATTGCGCTCGGACCGTTGTATTATTATCGTTTGGTGTTGTTTTTTTTTCCCCCTTATTCTTCATCTTCTCCCGTGTAACGTTTCGTTTCACTTTAACCCTTGTTTTTTATTTTTTTTTTTTTACGGGCAGTTTAAAGCGCACAACACGACTTTATGTGTTCCGCCTCCCTCGCCTCTCGAACGACGTATACAATAGCGGCGTGATACCGCGGGTAGTCGTCCCTGGCGGCGGTTTTTTTTTTTTTTTTTTTATACGATACCGCGGAGGACGAGAGAGGAAACGGCGGTGGTTTATGGCAAGCGGTTACGCATAATGCTCGTAGAGTTTAACTGTGAATCAAACTCCCCTATTTATTGTACATTAACAACGAGACGATATTTTACTACCTGTTTATTTTTTATTTTATTATTTTTTTTTTTCTGATTTTCTGTAACGTCGAGAGACACTTCAGCACTCGCGGTTTATTGGCTGTATAATATAATAGATGCGTGATGTATTATAATATTATTAATCGCATTTCGTCAGCGGGTCTGCGAGTCTATACCTACATAATAATATTATATCTTTATTCGTGGTTTTTTTTTTTTTTCTGTCTATGTTCACCTCTCGTGTATCTAAATTATAGAAAAAAAAATATATAAAAATCCCGCAGTTTAC
The DNA here is from genome assembly GCA_902439185.1 of Cinara cedri. NCBI lineage: Eukaryota > Metazoa > Arthropoda > Insecta > Hemiptera > Aphididae > Cinara > Cinara cedri. Next base: position 153,315 of record CABPRJ010000524.1, on the reverse strand, counting down.
TAGAAAACAGACAGACCTTGTACTCGTATAATCGCCGACACTCGGCCGTTTTATCGATACTTTTGATTAGGGTACTATATTATATTATAATATCGGTTAATTAGACAATAATAATATCATACGTTATATTACTAGCAAACTGCAAACGCGTGTTATTCTCAACGAGATAATGACGCAGACGGGCGTCTGAAAGTTTTATAACGGAAATTAGTCGCGTACAATGCGTACACGCGGCGTAGGTACGTAGTCTTTGTCCCGGTGGAATATTATTTTTTTTAATATTATTACGGTTTTTTTAATCGATAGGCGCGCCTATTATAATATTTATTATACGTATTGTATGTGTTACAGACGCGGCCAATAATAATACTGTATAACAATATTTCGCTTCGTTTACGAGTCCACGCGGTTAATTTTTCGTAATCTATACACACACCATATTACCTATGACCTCGTTTAACACGCTTATTCGTATAGATATATTAAAACATAACGATTCGTGTGTGTACACACACACACACGCACACACGTCGATATTAAAAAAATATTATCTCTTGGCGAATATATAAGTGGGAAAATGTGTATATATATTGTGTGTGTGTGCGTGCGTGTGCGCGCTCGCGACCGGTGTGTAATAGGACTAAAATATTATAACACGTCGCGTATTATACGTATTATTACGCTCGTTCGTTTTACATATTATTATTATTATTACTTTTTCGTTTCATTTCGTTATTATTATTATTATTCACGGATATTTTATAAAACGCTCGGTCATCTCGGCATGTCGACGATTCGTAGTGTTACCGGTCGTTAGGCGAGTACCGCGCGCGTCGTCGTCGTCGTCGTCGTCGTCGTCGTTGTTGTTGTTGTTGTTGTTATTATCGAGCCGCGTGTTATCGCGCCTTAACGCTTTTACTTTATTTCGTATGCATTCCAACGATTAAATAAAAAAATAATAATAATACTATCACTACGGGCCGCGGTCGTGGACGATGGACGCGGGCCTTAAATGGAGAACAATATATTATGCCTACCTGCCGCCTGCATGCCGACCGTTTTTTTTTTCGTCCGTTTTCCCGTTTTTAAAATAATACATAACAACAATATACCCAACCGATAATATTACACAGTAATTGTTATTATAATATTATATTTATAGCGATTAGATAATAATAATAATAATATCTCGCCCCGCGGTACGTGCGTATATTATACCCGCGGTGTTTAAACAATATACCTATATTTTTATACATAAAATTGTACGGTATATTTCGTCAGTAAGTACCTACTCGTAACTTTTTCACTAAAAAACATTTCGCTTTATAATATTGAAAAGATAAAATTACCAGTTACCTATTAGTAATTTAGTTATTGTTACCTGTATACGTATATATATATATATTTATATATATGTAATGTGCACGATATTCGCGGTGTTCGAAACATAATAAAATGTTATTAATAGCGTATAATATTCTATGGCACAGTCATCCGGCGGTTTTTTTCTTTTTTTTTTTTTTTTTCTATTAGGTATTATTATGCGTGTGTATGATCGCGTAATCGCGTATGAAGAGTGGTAGTGTATAGGTTGCAAGTATTCGCACTCGAATTGTGGATTAACGATTTAAACTATATCATATTATACCGTTTAGTTATCGCCGCCCGAAGTGTTCACCGTCGAATTATATTACACAATCCGACAATATATTACAATCTTAAAAATTGACATCGTTTTTTTAATGTCACTGAATTTGAATAGCAACGTTCAATATGATAGTTTACGATCGTCGCGACGAATCGTAAACTCGACTATGGATATAATAATGCTATGTGGGTGTACCACACACACACTGTGTGTGCACACGAACCGTATTTTATTTTATTTTTCGTACGGTGTTCAAAAGATTCGCGGTCGTAAAACACACGCGGGTTATTACAAATCGAATGGCGCGAATTACGCCTATATAGTTTTTATGAGTTGCTACGCTATCTGAAAATATCAAGGAATTTTTAATTTCTCATAGAATTCCGGGGGAATGAGAAAAAAAAAATGTTCAGAGTATCGAATCGCGGTTGTAGGTATTATGTATACCTAACCGTGTCTGTACATAGTGCTGTACCAATAACTGTATTAATTGGAAGAAAAAAAAATTATATTGTTTTTTATCGTGTTTTAATGATAAGAAAAATTTGTATATTGTGAGCTTTAATTTATCGTTTTACACCACACACGGATTCGACGAATACCACGCGATAGAGAGTCTCTACACTCTGTACCTCTGTACGGAGAGAGGTCAAGTAAAGTTAATTAGTGATACAATATAAAAAAAAAAAAAATGTATATTTACTACCAACACAAACGTAGATAAATCATATAAAAAAAAAAAATTCGTTTTTATAATAGATACATATATATAATATTATGTAGTACCTCATTGAAACTCTGGGAATTTTGAAATCTAACATCTATATTCTTCTATAGCGAACTAGTCACCATGCAGGAATTGAGAATATCATAATGTTATAATAACCTCCAATAATACGATCGAATACAATGTCTATTTTATCGGACGTTGAAAAAATACAAATATAATTGATTATATAATATATTTTTTTAAATTTTAATTGTTTCAGGGTTCGGATAATTCCGATCTTTTCCGCGCCAGTCTGGTTTCCAGGAAAGGTAAGCAACTAGTATTATTTTTATTATGATTATTATTATTATTATTGTTATTTTTATTTTAACCCGTGTTGTAGGTTATAGTCACAATCCGCAATTCTCTGCGATTCTAATCGATTCCTTCGCCCTTTCTTCCGGTTCTTTAAAAGTTTTGATTTTATCCGCTTTTTTTTTAACATACCCTGTACATTATAAAAGTTTCGTGATCGCTCTGCAATTTCCCTTCTATCGTGCCCTTGTCTATAATTGTATTATGCTACGTAGCTCTTCTGGGCCCGTCTGTTTTCCAACGTCTCGTTTTAATCATTTGTTTTTCTTTGTCGATATTCCTATGTACAGGGTGTTTTTTTCACGAATCAATAATTTGTGAAATCGTGAAATTTATTACGCTTCCCTATTCCTCCAGTCTATAAACTTTAAATGGTTATAACCAGATTATAACTCATAAACGGTAAATCTGATACGTGCATACATACATATTATATACATTTATAATTGATATGAATATCTGTTTTTCGATTTCAATAAAAAATATATATATTCTCTATTCAAATATGTGTTCAAAAAGTGTAGTTGGTTCCTATTTGAAAAATAAAATTATGTACTTATTTAAGGTACATGAGATAGGGTTCAAAAAAAAAAAAAAACAGAAATCAAATTCACTTAAAATCCTTCCCTTCAATTTATATTCCTCTCGATTCAAATTATTATTATTACATACTCATTGCTACTCATTTTTGTCTTATCGGTATCTATTATAACGTATTATGTCTCACGTGCATTCGCTACGCTCCAATTCTTCTCACCAAATATACCATTCCGTCTACTTCATCAAGTCTTTGATTACTTATAGGTCTTATATATACCTATAATTGTATACGTCAACTATTATTTGGGAGTTTCTGGCATAAACAGTTTCTATTTATTGAGTTTTTCGTTGTTTAAAGCTCATTTTAATCTACTTAACTATCGTAATTTACTTCCTGTATAGTGTTGTCCTATTAATATTTATACTCATATTAAGTTAATGTAACTAGTATTTAAATTTATTTTTATATAAATACATTTAAACTATTCGATATCTATATCCCCTTTATGTGTAGTCAGTACGTTACGATTACTTAAAATGGCTTGAGTAATACTTAGTAACCGGGACATGTACCTGCAGATATTCAACATATTTTTTAACTTTGATTGTATAGTTTTAAATTTAAGTACAACGTAGTTACGTAATATATAAATTAAAAATATTAAAATCAGTTTTTTTCTATGCCTATTAAATATATTGATCATTTTTTAGTAGTGTTATTAATTATTATTCTCTATTATTAGTTATTTATAACGCAGAACTACCCCTCCGTTCGTTCATAATATTCGAAAATAATTAACTAAATATAAGAAAATAAATAACTCAAGTACTATTATGGTTGATACATTTGTTGAAATACGTTCAATAATCTGTGACACAGTTCTTTATTGTTTGGTGCTTCTTAACGCTTACACACGGCTACTTAATAATTGTTACTAATAGGTTGTTATTGTTATTTATGGATAATTATCATACATGTTTGTGTTAAACTACTTTGAAATTTGATGTTGTGTATAGTTGTTGAAGCTGAAAGATCGATGAAATGTGTAACTATAAGTACTAAGTAGTGTAATAATTGGATTAGTTAAACTCATCTGCGACTATTTCTTTAGAAAAGCCAATCATTGTAGGTTTACGATCCTTGGATTACTGTTTCAGAATTATAATATTATAATTTCATTTTATTTTCGATCAGATATAATAGAAAAATTTGCGCGATATTTATTTACGGGGTGGTTAAGTGCAGTTGATTGAAGTGCACTCAACTTCAGAGATACTTTATGTAATAATGATTCCCTAATTGTCGACTATGCAATGAAATTTTCCGAAATATGCTTAGGTAACATACGCGATAACACATAACCGACTACGCATACGGATAGAATAATATTAATATAATATTAAATTTTATAAAATTAATATACTTTTAGAACACAACAGTGAACATTTATAATGATTGGCGATGTTAAATAATGCGTCCTTATATTTATATATAATTTCGTTTCAAATAGCTAATATTTAAATTTCTAATAATAGTGTATAGTATATCGTAATTTATAAATAGGATGTTGTTATAGATTCATAATATATATATTTTATACTAAGCGATATCTTAAATTAAACGTCACATATAATTTTACTCATCGAAGTATAAGAATTAATATTCTGAATAAATGATTTCAGATGAATTACCAGGAAGAGTTTCTTCCGAACCTGTACAGAATTTACCTGCTAATATTAATATAGTCCCTAAAGAACCTATATCAATAACGCCACCTAGCCGACAACCGACCCCTCCATTAGTTAACGGCGTAGAGTTCGATAACCATCCGGCACCCGAAACGACTACGGCGTCTACGACCACTATTATCAGGTCTTCACAAAATCCCATGTTACCGCCTCCATCAACAACTCCTCGGGCTCTACAGGTGTCTCAACCGAAATGCCCGTCTCCTACAATACCTCCTCCAGAATCCACACCCCCCGTTACGCCTAAACCTCAAAATACACACCTGAATGGACATGAACCTTCAACGCCTCCCGCTACAGTTACTTCGAGGTATTCCCCGGTAAGTAAAATTCTGAATATTATTTGCGTGTCTATAATGTTAATTGTATAGAGGTTACACATACTAAACATTTAAAAAATAAAAGTTTTTGGTGAAGGATTTTTACGAAGAAAATATAGTTAAATATTAAATTCTCGTTATAATTGATCAGAAAATAAACGAAATTTGAATAAAGTAGTGACAAAGTTTAATTTATCTATTTAAAAAAATTACAGTTTGTATTTAAGGGGCTCGGTGCTAACGAGGTTTTTCTCAAACAACATGCCTTATGGAAAAAATAATCATGCCTTGTAAAATAATCAGATTTTGATTATATTTTTTTTATTTTTTTTTTTTTTCTCCTGGAAAGAGAAAGACTTTATACGATCTGCACATTGAACTCCGTTTTTAATATTTTAATATCAAATATTTAAATATTTCTTTACTATGTCAATTTTAGGCGTTTTTTGACCAACACTTTTAGACTATCAACTGAAATTAAATACAAAATTCAGAATTCAATTATCGAGTTGTATCATGTTGTTTATGATTTAAAAATGAAACGATGTAAAAATATTGAACTGGCAATGAGTAATCCCTCTTCTCCTAAAGTCATATATTCGTCATTGAAAACGAACGTCTGCCTTTCCTTTTAAAAAGGGTATTGGGCCGTAGAAAAGTCTTATTATCATTAAAATTAAAATTATTCATAATCATTTCCAAATCTCACATAATTGAAGAAAATTTGAAAACCCGATATGGGACTCCCTTAGATTCTATAAACACAGTAAGTACACTTGGATCGTTGTATATTTTTTTTTTCCGTCAACCTGTAGAGATAAATCCAAAGCATATAGTATAATAGATATTAATAGTATACAATTTAACCTCACCGGAGAATATTGTTTATTCTGTACACTCGTTTCGAGTTTCTCTTTGTACCTACCATTCTTGGCAAAGATATTATTATTTATTTTTTGTCGCTGTTCACATTTTTTTATTATTAATGTGGGGACATTACAAGTACAACAGAATACCTACTTAATACGTTTACCTACAATTATCGTGTATATTGTAGAAACAAGTTCATTTTAAATCGATCGTGTTTATCCATCACATCAGTATTCTCAGTAAGAAATAAACCAGCAGCCGTAATCTGCCTAATATCGCACTTGTTGGTTAAAAAAAAAAATCACGTCGGTATACCACTCGCGAATCATTTTCATGTTTCGCACGTGCATCACAATTATCATTGTTGCAGTGACTTATAAAATAAATAAGTATTATTACCTTATAAGAAATGTTACAGAATAGTAGAAACGTTGTGTATTAATTACAACCAGTTTTATTCGTTAATATAGAAATACCGACTTAAAGAATGCGCTATTATATACTAATTACTAAATAGTAATTAGTAATTAATAATACCTTCATATTATTATACTGCATTCTTGATTTATCTATTTCTCGCTGGTTGTAAATACTAGTTAAATTAACATAGCTAATAATAGTTTATACACAGTTTAATTTTTGAAGACTAAAAATAGCGTGCTTCCATTAAAATTTAAAGGGGTTGGATTCGCGGTTTTTAAAATTAGAAAATCGTTTTTAGTTTTTAAATGCCACCTTAATAATTAGATTTCCACTAATCTACTGCTCTTTACGTCCATATAAGGGTATGGGGTACGTTTATATGGGCGTTTTTGATTTTGATTGACTAACAAATTTACTAGGTTATGATGGAATCGATTTAAAATTATCTATTTTTTTCAGTCGTGATATCAAATGAACACAAATATAGTGATCTTATATTTATATTGTACATTGTTTCATCAAAATATTCAAAATCATCTCCGTCAAAATCTACTCTAGGTTAATTTGTTAATTAATCGAATTTCATCAAAATTAAAATCTGTGAAACCCAAATCTTACAGTTTTGTCATGCTTTAAACACAACTTTATATTTATACGACTGCGATTCGGCCCTTAATAACATTATGTCAGATTTTAATATTCTCCATATATAGACGTATTTGGATTGATAGAGTATTTTTTGATGTTTTGCTAAAATAATGGATAGTTATAATTCTGTTATAATCATTAAAATTATTGTCGTTTTATTTTTCTATGTTTTCTATATTATGCAATTATTCGTTTTCAGGTGCCGTCCTCGGGACTCAACAGTCCTCGGAACTTCGCCACGAACACGGTGCCACCGCCCGCGAGTGTACCGCCATATCAAACCCCGCCACAAGCGTGTCCGTTGTCTTTGAGCATAACCAATTCGTATATCACCCCTTCGACGTCACAACATCCCGTCTTATCCCACGCCGCGTCCAATTACATCCCAAAATCTTCCAATCAAACGCCTTCTCCTCACCAACACAGTTCTCCTTATAACATACAAAAACAACCGCCGAACGTGATGTATCATCCTCCTCACGGTGCCCCGTATCCGTCGCCTTCCAGCTATCATCCCAGTCCGTACAAATCCACCCCGTCGTCATTATTAGCTACAGTATCCAGCTCGTACATGCCGTATGCCACGACTCAATCGTCCACCGTGACTGTCTCGGCTTCTGCTACGATTCCGAGCACTTCCAGTAGTCAGATCACAGCGGCACCGCAAGCGACCAATTTCAACTCTCCGTATCAGTCTGCTGTCCATCCGCAACATTATCCACCGTTATATGCCCCGTACCGAAGTACACCTTATATGCCGTCTGCGCTGTCAAATGCAGCCGTAAGTATACTATTGTTTTACTGCTTGTATAAAGAGAGTAGTTTTTTTTTTAAGTGGACAATTATTGCGATTTAATACGAAACAGTTCATAATTAGGTAGGTAAAAATATTTTGTTTAAAATTATTATAATTATAAACTTAAAAACAACTCGAAAGTTTTATAGTTTAAAAGTTTGCAAACTTAATAAATGGTGTTGCTAAAATAAAATTTAAAAAAATGTACAGTGGATTGTACCTAAGTAAATGCAAATATAAAAATAAACTCGTTTAATTGTTGTCATTCGTATCAAATTATTAAAATTTATTAGAAAAAACAAAAATCTAGTGCTTTGGGTGGCTGGAGCTTGTCGTGATATTTCATACGCCAAAGTTTGCAACGCATTAACTTACAGAGTTAGAGATTAATGCGCCATATTAATAAAGGTTGTATATTATATTATACATAAACATTTTAAATTTAGGAGGAAAAAAATGTACTTGAAAACTTCACGATTTGATTGATTAAAACTAATGAATAATATTTTACTGCTTATTTGTACCCGTACATTGCAATATTCCTTAATCACAGTTGAGTTTCATAAAGCACAACGGTTCTTCTAAAATTATTATGCTTAATTAATAATAAAATTTGTATATATTATTCGCCATCAATTTTAATGTTATTTGAAAATTCATTGGCCATAGTTTTGATTATGGTTTAGTAGATAGGCCATCGTTTTGTTGTTAAACTTAACAGCGTCATTAATATTAATAGAGTTTCGACGAAGCTGAAAACTGGCTTGTAATTAGGAAGCCGAGGGAAACGTTGCACAGAATTCATACGCCTGTTTCTGTCTGTCTGTCTCTCTCTCTCTCTCTCTCTCTCTCTCTCTCTCTCTCTCTTTGTCTGTCTTTTCTCTCTTTACCTTGGGCACGGATGTTAATTTTTCCATTCGGCTGCTCCGAGAAGTCTAGAGAAGGTTAATGATAAAACTACACGATGACGGTGACGGTGGTAGAGGTACCTCCCTTAATTACTACAACAGAGTCCCACCTCCCCAGATACCCTTTCTACGTAAAGCTCACCGCTTATCGACTTTTGCTTCGCCCGATATAAACTTTTGGGTTGCCACCAACTTACTTCCAGTTTTAATTTACCCTCGTTAAACACTTTAAAACTCCCTTCTTCGTGTATGTGCAAACAAGCCTTTAAAACTTAATGTCTAATCATTTACTGACTTACTGATATTCAAAATCAGTCTTGTCCAAATATTAACAGACATCAATAGTCTAAGTCGCAGATTATATATATTATGTTAATAAATAATAATAAAGTTACTTTCACGTACACCGATCCGATTCGATTCAGTGTTTTAGATTTTTACACCGTTCCGTGTCCGAGCTCAGACAGAAAATCGGTCAGCGAAAATTTTTTTTTGATCAGATGGGGCTCGGAACGGAGTCATATCGAACGTACATACATTTTATATGCATTGAAAAACAATAAATTCGTATTTCCGTATCTTGATGGATCAGACATAAATGTGTTTAAAAGTACCTTAAAGGCATATATTAATATAAATGGAATACTGGTTTCTATTAGTATGAAATTTGATTGTTAACATAATTTAAAACGAAAATATCCCCAGTTATTTTCTTTTACAATATACACTTAGTACAGTATAACTTAGTATAGTTAAATAACCAAAATAGGTTCAAATTAAAAATAAAACAAAAAAATTATTTAAATTTAATTTACTATGATAAGTCAATTGTATTCAATTATGAAATAATGTCTTATTGTTATTTTATTAAATATTACTAAATCACTGAGGTATTAATCATTTATTGATTAAAAAAAATCTGGCATTCTATTTACATAAATAAAAAAAACTATTGTATTTAGATGAAAATAAAATCTTATAAAAAGCAAAAGATTGTGAAAGGCTCTACTACTTAAGTTTATCCTCAGAAACTTATTTGTTTTCCCTTGTCCTATTACGTTTAAGAATAAAGTCTTAGATACTTAAATAATAATAGAAAATAAAATTAAGTTTGGAATGCTCGCTTCTTATAATATACTCTAATTAATATTTATGTTTTGAATTAAATTTTTTTTTCTCAATTTAATCTTACACTTATGAAACTATCAATTTTTTTTAAACTTAACTAAGTAATTAACAATTAAAACGGTTTTTTTTTTTTCTACGTATAGTTTATCCATTTATTTCATAAGTATGTTAATTAATTTAATATACATTGATTTTTTTTTTTAATATAGAGATTAAATAGATCTTCTCCAATGTCTGTGATATCAACAAAGTCAAGTGCGGTATCAACACCTACTCTTGTTGCACCACCACCACCAGTAGCTGCTTCTACTGCTGCTTCAACTACTACTACTACTACATCACTTTTGAGTGGACATCCTCTCTTAGGTAGAGGACAGTCGCCACGAGGTCCAAGTCCCAATAGAGATCGTGATAGTTATAGGTAAACTTAATGTATACCATGTTTGTACCTGATAATATTTTTAAAATTTTAACTGTTTAGTTTTTTTACAGTATCATTTATGTTTCTTAAAAAAAGAATTAACTTTTGATTTACATTATTATATACTTATTAATTTATCACTTATTTTAAGGTTTAGATTAGAATATTAGAGAAGTTATCAAAAATAATAAAAAGAGTATTTTTAAGTGAACATCAGAATTGACTTTCTTCTTCTCACTATTTTATAGTTTTTTTTTGTAATATATTCAAAGTATAAAAATTTAAAATTCAAAAATTACTTCTCAAAAGATCCATCTTTTTTCATCCATCTGTTTTAAAAATTTTGGACGAAATTATTATAATATAATCCTTGTTCTATTAAAAATCTTAATTTATATATATAATATTATTTATATTCCCTCCTTTAAACTGATATTTTAACAATACTTATTAAGACATGCATCATTAAATTGTTTATTTGTTATTAACAGTTTAAACCGGAGTGCAGGACCTTCATTAAATTCTATTTCACCATTTAATACTCCGTCATTAGCATTACCTCCTACTGTTGGTTCAAGTTTACCGCCTACTGTTTCATCATCAGCTCCTTCTAGTCTTGTGTATAATAATAAACCACCCTTATGGGGTCCAATGGGGTAAGTACACACATTTTAAACTAAAACTTATTGATGTCATAAAATTATATTATTTTTAGGAATAACAGTATTGTAACGTCTACTATGGCAAGTATAACTCGACAACATCCGTCATCATATCCACCTCCTTTATTTTCATCGCCAGTAGCCACTGCTACTTCTCAATCTTCTTCATTACCATCAGCGCCACCAGCTCATAATCCTTTTTCTGCAGAATCTTTATTTCAATCCAGTAAGTTGAAATAGAATATAGTATATTTAAGATAAGTAATAATACTATTTAATTTAGATCAAGCGGATATGTTGCGGAGAGAACTAGACTCTAGGTTTTTGGCATCTTCACAAGAAAGAGCTTTGGCGCCTTATTTACGCACAGAGATGCACCATCATCAACATCAACATACACATGTTCATCAACACACAGCAACACCACTCATTCCTGCTGTAGCTGTAAGTGCCGCAGCTATACCAAATCCTTCAACAATACCACCTGCTCCGACATCAGCATTATATCCTCCACCACTGGTTAGCTTATAATATGAAAATATATATTAAATTTATTTATTTTATAGTTGTAATTAATGATTATATATATTTATACATTATTATTTTTTTAGTTTAAAGAAATACCTAAATTGGGTGGAGTTGATTCGCCATTCTACAGACAAAACTTATTGTCGGGTAGTTATCCAGGTTTTACACCAGGCTTGTTACATTCTTCAATGGGCCATACACCATTCACACCACCAAATCATATTCCAACATTTACTCCAAAAGTATATTTTTATTTCTAAATTATTATCTAATTTATTGCAAAATATCTTAATTTGATATAAAAATTTTATTATGTTGATTGCTCTATGTATTATAAGAAAATAAAAAGTTGTTATGTTTATCAGAATCATCAATATTTACACATTAGAATTTACAGTTAATTTAATATTGTGTATATTATAATATTCTCAATTTTCCACATAAATAAGAAAAAAAAATCACTAAACAAATTCAAACAATGTTAAGAAAATATTTTACTTTGTTATCTCCATTTCTCAAATTTGTACTATTAAAGTTTTTTCTATCAGCATATTATTGTGTTATTCAGTTTTTTATTTTTAATATTATTTGTTAACATAACTAAAAGATTGACTATAGAAAAAAAATGAGCCTTTTTTATTTTAATACTAAAAAATTTAGTTAATATATTGATTTAATCTCCAAATGTATTATTATTTTAATTCTAAGGAATTATGTTTTTGTAATCGATATATATTTTTGTTTCAGCAGTTGACTGATACATCTAAGCCTACAAAATCAAGTGTAAGTAAATTATAAAATATAATATCTTTAGTATCTCTTTATTTTAGATACTTAGCACAGCAAGGAATCTATTTGTTTTTCTATGATGTATTATTTTCAAATTATAAATATTACGGTCTTTTAAAACATGTATAACTAAACTTCACTCAGAATCATTTTTCGTTATCAAAGATTAATCGTTGCATACACATATGTATTCAATTTTCCTCTATATCCTACCTAACTAACTTCTTATCAACAACAGTAGCCCACCTATTTTGCAAAATTTGTCCGTAATTTTTTTTAAAAATAAAATTAAAATTTATAGAAACCTGGGAAATGGAATGCAATGCATGTACGTTTAGCTTGGGAAATATATCATTATCAACAAAAACAACAAGTTGCTGAAACCAAAAATGTTGCCAGTAACCCAGTGCCAAAGACTGAATTATTAAGGCCGCCAATACATTTGTTTCCACCCAGCCGACCACCACATGATCTCTCTCCGTTCACTTCACCTCATCATCACCATCCAGGATTACCTCCTGGATATCCACCTATGGGTAAATATTGTCTACTGTTTCTCTACTCTGAAGATATTTATTATAATATGAACTTTTAGGTGCTGCAGCAATGTTTTCTAGGTATCCAACTGGGTTCCCACCAATACCCTCTTACCCTCCCAATCCCATGAATGATCCATGGGCTAGATTACAACCTTCTCGTGGACTACCTACACCAAATTCAGCCTATGGTCCTACAGGAGGTTGGCCAATAAAACCAGATCCTGTAGAAACCGAACGAGCAGAACAGCAGCAACGTGAACGAGAAAGGGAAAGAGAACGTGAACGTGAAAGAGAACGGGAAAAAGAGAGAGAGAGGGGACGAGAACGAGAACGAGTAAAACGTGAAGAAAAAAGAAGACTGATGATTCAGCAGCAACAACAGCAGCAGCAGCAACAACAACAGCAACAATTGCAGCATCAACAACAGCAGCAACATCAACAGCAACAACATTTACAACATCAACACCAGCAACAACAACAGCACCAGCAACAAGTAGCTAAGATGAGAGAAAGATCTCCTTTAAAAGATCCTAATATGATGTCAAAGGAAGATGATATGAATAATATGATGTTAGGTCGTATTCCACCACCATCACATTACCTACCACCACAAAGACATCCCCAGAGAACTCTACCAACACATTTTTCACCGTGGGATCAATATAGGTATATATTAAAGTAATATAGTATATTAAAAGATTAAAACAAGCACACACATGATAACATTTATAAAAAAAAAAATTTACAAAATAGCAGCAGGTATAATATTAATTTTAATTAAAATCATTGCAAACAGCATGTGTTAATTTTTATCCCCGAAAAACTCATTCCCTTAACCACTCACACTGTTTCGGTTATCACCTTTACTCACATGGAGTATTTTTTTTCCAAGTTTTATTTATTTAGACCATTTTTTATAAAAATACTTGTACCTTATTCTGTAATAAACAATCGTAGAAATCTGAAACTTTCTGAATACTGCTTACATTAGCATTTTGTAGTTTTTTTTTTTTTATTTTGTATGTTTATTGTTTCAAATTAAAGTAGGTTTATTTATCTTAACATATAGTTCATCTATTACTTACATATATTGTATATAATCTATCAAATGTATATATTCTATAGATATGATTCTTTGAGGTTCAGTCCGTTGATTGCTGCAGCTGCTTATAGAGCTGAAGAAGAAGAACACCGAGCCAAATTATTTGGTTATCATTCTCAAGCTCATTTAAGACCAAAAGATTCATCCCCTAACACTCATCGACAAATGCCTCCGGATATGCAATTACCTAAAAAAGAAGAATCTTCACAATCTAGGTAGTCCAAATTTTCTGGACATTTTTAAATTAAATTATGTTTTGATAACAATTTTATTTTATTCTCCCTACTATCTTTATTTAATGTCCTTTAGACATAAATTACATTATATTGTTCTATGTAGAAAATGTTTATTTTACATATGAAATTTATGAACAATTTTACTCTTATAACAATTATTGTTTACATTTATTTTATTTATTTATTTATTTTTTTTATGTTTCAAATTACTGAAATTTCTTGTTGTGCAATTAATTTAATTTCAAATAGTTTAATTTATTTAATTCAGATTTTTGATAAAAAAAAAATTGAAATATATATATCTATATATATATTTATGTAAGTTAAATGTGTTTAATAAATGTATTCCATTTATCAATGGAACATTATTAATTTTTTCCAGTTCTTTAATTTCATCGTATTTGTGCAATCATGTTATTTTTGATATTCCAAAGATGAAGAAAAATTTATATGTGTAATTCCTACAACATTAATTATAATAATAATATAGGAGTATACTGCCTTTGTAAGCAAGAATGCTGTAAATAACAAGTATTATTACTTCTATGAGTTTTATTATCATTGTTGTAATGATGTAAAACTATTCAAATTCATTGTTACTTAATTTAAAACACTATTATTTCATATAATATTTTAAATCTATGTATAAATTAAGTAAAAATGCCATATATTATTGTTTTTTTTACCGTTTAAGTTTTAAAATGCTTTATCTCCAACAATATTTTTTTAACGTTTTTGCTTTGCTTCGTTACTTAAGACATGTTTACATGTATTGTCAATGTTTTAATAAGTTAAATTAAATAATTTGTCTAAATAATGGTTGAGCAATATTTCAGATTTACATATTCATCTGAATAAGCTGAATTTTACAATTTATCTAAAAAAAATTTTTACTTTTATAGCATTTTCGCTTGGAAGGGCAGTATAGGACACACAGGGTTAATTTTTATTTTCCAAGCTAATTTTTGACCCTTAAAATATATAAATATATATATACAAGTTTTATTCTACCAAATTCAAATTATTAAATAGATAATAAACCCCAAACTTAAATAAATATTTTATGTTAGTTTTGTAAAAGAATATCTAATGAATTTTTCATTGCTTTTGTTCCTATTATTGTTTAATATAATATATCTGTGTATACATAATTTATAAATTTCTACATGGAAGTAGTATTATAAATTATTAAAAAAAAAAGTTATTTAAGTTACCAGTTATAAATAATAATCATTATTATTAGATTAACATAATAAGTGAATCGTGCATTGTGTTTCATTAAGAATTTTATTTTGCTGCTTAATTTAAACCATTTGTGTATAAAATAATATTAATAATTGAAAGATAAACCTTTGTCTTTCTTTCGTGATTAAAATTAAATTAACTATTCTTTTTAGTATCTTATTTTATAGGGCAGATTTATATAATTTTTTCTATTTTTGGGGGATCGTTTTGCACGATTAATAATTTTCTATTTTAATCTCATTCTATTAATGTAAGTTGCAAATATAAATAGAAATATATGTAAATATATATATTTTTTATGTTTTATTGTCAAGCTTTTAGAGAAGCCCTGTGTTGTAATATAAAACAGTCAAACAAATAAATATTTTATAGTTCATTATTTTCTATTTTGTGATTTATTAATATTATGGTGTAATTTTGTTGTAGTATTTATAATTATTTTGAAAATATTTTTTAAAAAAAAACTGATACATATTTTATTATATCTTTGTGTTTTCCTTAATAAAATCATAATTACTCCATCAGATTATTGAATATGAAATTATGTATAATCTATTTTTATTTTATAACTATAATGGTCCGTAATATATCAATTTGTTTTTTTTTTTCGCAGTTGAGTAATAGAATGCAATACCTAAGTGTTTTCGTAATTTTTGACAATATATATGTTATTTGTTATTTTATTTTATGTGTCAGCGATACGATTTTCAACCAAAAACGGTGTTAGAACATTTATGGTACACATAAAACAAGTTTTGTAATTATATGTATAGATTTGAAATATTTTATTGTGATTTTTATGTTAACTAAGTATGTGTATATAAATGTAAAGTGATGATACAATAATACAATTTTATGTACCACGTAACTTTTTTTTTAATACATATATATATCTATATATCTATATATATATGAAAAAAATAATATATTTGTTATATTTTGTCCATATTTCCTTTTACAAATTAATTATTAACAATACCATTAATACCTTTTGTATTTTTTTTTTTTTTTTGTTTATGCATACATAAGTGTATGCATCTTGTAGTAATACGAAATGAAAATGATCAAATAACTTCCCAGTATTCCAACTGGACAAAATTTGTTGAAATTTATTGGGTGGGGCAAGTGTCAAAAACCACATAAATCGTATAAAAACCAAATTCGCTACACTCAGAATTTAACACATTGAAAATATATTGTTTTTATAATTATCACTACTTACAAGCCATAATTACATATTATATAGTCTTTATTGGTCGTCCAAAAATGGTTTGTCATGCTGTTTGAAACCAATTTTAAAAAAAAGTTTATACTTTTCAGTCAGCAAATGTAATCATTACAAATGTATTTATGATTCAGGAAACAAGTGTTCATTACTTGTTCAGTATTGTATAATCAATTTATTACCCAAGCTCAGTAGGGGGACAATTGATACTACCACTTGGGATTTTTTCACCTCTATTTTATTATTAGTTATTACCTACAACCTAATACTTAAGAAATTGTTTCCCATAACCTATATGAATATAAAATTCACTCTCTCCTCCCATCTCTCAAAACTGGGATTACTGTAATAACTATTTATTTTTATTTTTGTAATTGTACTATCGGGGGTTTGTTTAACACAACACTCCACTCATTAGTAACTGTTGCCATCGTTTACTGACTTACATAGTACTTGTGTACAATTTACACTTTCTTCTTGAAAGAAAAGGCTTATAACTACTATATCCATTAATCTTGGGCAAGTACCTATTGACTATTGCGAATTTTGATTTACCGAATACACAATGTTCAAATTTTTTTATAAGTTAGATCAAAAACAAATTACAACACATAAAATACATATATAAGTAAACAATTTTGATTAATTTACCACAGAGAGCATAGCTTTTGATGGGACAAATGAATCACAAAATTGTAAACAAAAGTATTTACAACAAATACAATAATATTACATTTTAAATGCTGATATACATTATATTTTCTTAATTCAATGCATTATAAATTTAATATGAACATAACTATTACACAAAATCATTTAATAACCAAATTTTAACCGTTCTTATAATTTATATATAATTACACATCAAAGTGGAACTAGAAATATTAATTTTTATGTCCAAAGACAAAGAATGATACATAATTGGACCCGGGTAATCAACAAACCTCTAACCAAATTGATTATAAGTAAACCACCGTACACTAATAAAACACGCTCTAAACTCTCTTTTACTTTCATTTTTTACTATAGGTTTTTTGGAGACATTTAAAATTGCAAATCGCTTATAAAGAGCTCTAACTGGTAAAACATTTAAAATGTTGCAATAACAATAACGAATATTACAATTACAATAGCATACATACGGACAAATTAATTATATGAAATTATGAACAAATATTACGTAATACCAATACTATAACTATAACTATATATTAATAATATGTTGTGCATCTACTGTCTTTGTTATTGTTAACTTGATTTAAAATGATAACACGGTGAATCATTCAATATCAGCCTACAGCTGTAGGCCCCTGTAGCCATGTCATTATGATTATATCGTAGGAGGTGGAACTGTGGAAGTCTGCCGCCGTTGTCTGCAGTTCTACACTATTGATTAGCATTTTGTTTTATTTAGTGTGTCTGGTTCGTCGTTGGTTTTCCCGATTCAGAATTTTATTTCAGTGTAGTATTGTTTTTGATATTTGCTACTATATCCATGCTTGCTAGTGTCTAATATTCAATAAACTTTTAGCTTTCATTTATCAAAAAAAATGTCCATCTTCGCGTTTTTGGGCAAGTACGCTTTGTACTTGTTCAATCTATTGTGTCTTGTAAGTATTTTGTTGTGTTGACACGGATAGTCGTTTTTACATTAAGCATAGTTCCCTGAGTCGAGATTTTTGTACGTATTACAGATATCGAGTATTATTATTTTGTCGATCACATTCATTGTCTGGCAAAACTTCAAGAAATGGGACAGTTTTGTTGACGGAAGTTTGATCAGCGCACCAAAAATACTGCTTTTCATTGGCATTGGAGTATTTCTAATTGCCTTTATTGGTATATGCGGTGTACTCAGAGACAGCAGATGTCTTTTAATTCTGGTATGATATTCTAGTTTTAAACTTACGTTCTTAGGTATTTGCCTAGTATTATAAATAATTATTAGTTGAAAATACTCTGAATTTTCGGTTATTTTTAGTTTACTATATTACTCACAATCGTTCTAATCGGAGAATTAGTTTTATCCGCTGCTGTTTATTATATGGGTGATCAAGTGAAAGATTATGCACTAAAAGAAATGAACGATTCTCTTCCTTCTTATAATACAACTAATGGCGAAACTTCCACAAAAATTTGGAATTTAGTTCAATCTGAAGTAAGTAAATTAATTTTAATATTAAAATATTGTTAACTAAATAGGTAAATTTATTAACTAGATGGAATGTTGTGGAGTTAATGGACCAAAAGATTGGGCTCCAGTTTTGCACAACAAACTGCCAACAACTTGCTGTAGAGAAATCCCTGTAGATGGACATTGTACTATAATAGATTCCTATAAATTGGGCTGCTTTAAAAGATTTGAAACTCAACTTGAGGGTAATGAAAAAACAATAATGTGGAGTTCTATTGGATTTGCTTTAGTTCAGGTATGTAAAATTATTCCAACTCGTATTAATATCATGAAATATAATTTACCTTATTTTACATTGTTAAGTCTAGATATATTAATGTGTAAAATTTTGTTTATTTTGTTTAGTTCTTAGCCGTACTTTTAGCGTGTTTTCGTAGTCGTTCTATTCGTGAAGAATATGAAACAGTGTAAAGGACCAAATTATTACAGGAGTTTACATTATAATAATTAATAATTTACAAGTTTATCACTTCCATTTTATCCATTGTGTAAAATTCATATTATTATTAATTATATTATTAGGTGTCAACCTATATATTATTTGTTATTTTATTAGTTTATGATGTATTCGTACGGATTATTATTATTTATTAGTTTTTATACTATTATTTTTACAGTCACACTCTATATTTATTTAAACTTTAAATGTAATATTATGATTAATATGTGTGGTCTGTCTAAATACAAGAATCACTCGGAAAAAAAAATTCTAAGATATCAACAGCAACTGTAACATATTACAATACCTAATTAATGTTTTAAATTTTCCAATTAGTAAAACTGTATACAATATTAAAATAACGTCCGATTTTTAACTTTTTCTTATGTTGTACACCAGTACCTACTTATAATCCATTTAAACTGATATTATATCCAGACAAAAGACTATTTAAAACTATAGTTTTGAATAGACAATTTTCATTGTATTGTTTTAAAAGTACCTATTATAATCAATATATTGATAAAAATACACAACCAATATTATTTATTTAATAATTAATAGTTGACATATTGATTATTTATGAGTTAAAAAAAAAAAAAAAGATATATAATAATTAATGTTTTCTTCATATGAATAAGTAAAAAAAACTTATGTTGACCTAAAACAATTAATTTCATCGTGCACATTAAAGTTCAGTATTATTAATGACAAATAATTAAGTTGATTTAGATAGTATTAGAAAAAATTGTCCAGAAATATAAAAATCTATATTAATTAATTTAATAATAAATAATTGGTTAATGGACTTGAATATTGGCCTCTATTTTATATATTTGTCTATTACATATCTGAGAAATTAATTTTATTCATTCTTTATGTGACTGAAAAGGTACCCGAGTAACTTTTTAGTTTTTAAATTTATTATAAATGTTTACTGATAGTTCAAACAATATATAATACTGTAGTGAACTCTAAGTCTACTACAGATATGAAACCCATAAACTGATAATAATGAAACAATTTACAGAAAAACAGATGATAATGTTGTAGGTACTCGGGTTCCTAAACCGTCATTAAGATGTGTTTTATTTTTTTTCCAGTCGTATGAAGGTTATTTACATTAAACACATTGTCCGAAATCTAGATTATTTTTATACTAAATTATTAAATAATGTAATTTATTATAATACATTATACAATTGCCACCTATTATTGGTCAATCTAATTTTAATAATACAATTAAATACAAACAATGGTTTCAGGTAATTGCTTTAACATTACCTAGTCACGTATTCATTTAACCTTCAAACTTATTTATTCGGTTATCATTCATTATATTATGCCAGGTGCGGATCTACGGGGGTGTGGTATCGCCTCCTCTACCGTGCAATTTTCAAAATTATAAGTTATTATTTTATTACTAACGAAAAATACTTATGAAAATATGTTTTACATAAAATAGTAAAATTTACCTTGTCTCATAATTTCTCTTTTTTTTTTTTTTTTTCGTGTATTGCAAATTGTATGATATAATAAGTGATAATTAGAGAGCGGATATTTATGCATTTATCATATTTTTTTACATCTAAATTAATGCAGAGTAAGATAGGAATTAGTTTTATCACTCAAAGAATTACAATGGTAGTTTTAATCTTGCATATTTGAGGTTTTTCGTAATAAATTATGTCAAATAATCAGTACCTGATTATTTTACCAACACTGGAAAAACCTGCAATAGTACTTCTCGATACAATATTAATAGTCGCAGTATAATTTTTTTTTATGTCAATATTTTGGTTGCGTTCCCCGTGTTTCGTTAGTTGCGTTTTCGTCTGAAGTGAGTTTCTATATTAGGGGTCGGCAACCCGCGGCCCGCAAAGCAATTTTTCATGGCCCACACAATGATGTTAAATTGATTTGTTAGGTTTCACCAAAAACCATTGTTTTGTAAAGTTCTTGCACGGAAAGAAGTCATGGGTGTTGTAATTTGCTCAATATCTAAATTTTATTTATTCGGTTAATGGTCGGTTTTGATTATCATTAATTTCAACAATTTTTGAATGGAATTGAATCGCCCTGTGTAGACGTTCTATATTTTGTAGATGTCAGATGGTTGAGTAGAGATAGTAGCACTTTTTTGATTTTAACGATTTTTCAATCTTCGATTAGAAATAGAAATGTTAATGAATAAAACATATTTGTTGAAAAAAAAAATGTCTGCCAGATATGTATATTGATGTTAAATCGTTTCAAGTAAAATTAAAATTACCGTACAATCATTTGAATTTACAACAATTTTATCATTTTTCGTGTTGTAAATACGATTTGCGATTGAATCTTTCGTAAACTACTGTAGTGGGATTTAATTAAACTTAAATTTCTTAATATCATGGAACAATCGCAAAATGAATTTTCAATAAGATCTGATGATTTGTATAGATATGTTAATGAAATAAAATTATTCCAGACATAAATCATGTTAAAAATAATTTACAAACGGAAGTCATTGAACTTTAAAATAAATGAAAGTACAATTCGAAATAAATTTGAGTGTTACATATGTTTTGACGTTCAAAATAAGCGATATAAATTCCGAATCGCAGGCATTCCCGATTCGATCGGACACGCGTGCGCAATGTTTCTCTATCCCGTTGAACTAAAATTACGACTGCCTAATACCTTGCCTACTTTAATATTATGTTACGTAACAAAGTTCAATGTTCTGTCCGTAGTATTTGCGGCCTAAGATGTTACGCAACGGTCACGCGCCGCGTGCCAGCTGAACGCGATTTTGCGAGCGGCCGGGCGCCCGGCGATTGGTTTTGCGCGAATGGATTTTTGCTTTTAAAAATTGTTTTCACGTTAACAGATTGTGCGGCGCGCGTGTAAAATAATTAACAACGACGAAACCGTACGTTATTATTTCATTACATTCGCACAAAATGTACCCCCGAAAATGATGTAATTCTCCACGATAGCCCGCTACTGAAATATTACGTTCCAAAGAAACAAAACAATATTTCTACTTTGGGATCCGTAATTAACTAATTTCAAGTTTCGAAAAAAAAAAAACCGTCACCGACCCAAGCCAAACGTCCAGAACGAAACGGCATCATCGGCCGCTAAAATATCGCTCGCGTCAGACACAAACGGCGGGCCCGCCAATTAGCCGTCCCCGGTCTGGGAATCCCAATTCTTAAAATGCTGTTTAATTACAACCGGCGCGAAATCGCGTTCGGCTAGGGGACGACGCGCCGGCGGTATAGTCGGTGTTGAGCCCAGATAACAGAAACAATAATTATAGCGTTAGGTAACGATAATCGTGTAAAAAAAAAAAAAAACAAAACTAATTCACATTCAATTATTACGGACACCTGATCGTTTTAATGGTCGTCTAGATAAATTCTCCCGAAAAATTCGTCCGTGATTTATTACCGGTTTTTGATAACGTATGTTATACCGCATTGAGAAGTCCGAACTCCCAACGCTGTACCAGTGTGAATGTACCAAGCGCATTTAAGCCGTGAGCCGTGAGCCGTTCGTTGGCAATTGAATAATATTGTTGAATGTCGTTTACGAGGTATGACCGTTTGATGATATCGTATTGTGTTCGGAGCACGGTTACGTAACCGTGGTTCCGAGTTATTTGTGCCCGATTTACCCTCCGACCGCCACCTTTCTGGCCGAAAACTAAGACAATAACTATACAACAAAATGTCGGACTCCTAGCTGATAACGAACGGGCACGCACGAATATTTCCGTCGCGAAAATACGCTCGCCTCTGAACGAGGGTTATAATTATTGGGTATTGGTCTCTTATGTAACCGGAGGTTCCCGACGACATATTTTGACGCTACGGACTACTTGAAGAACTCTCGGTAGACCGCAAACCGCTACAGGTCGCAGATCTTTTGTTGTACGTAACTTTGTATTCGACGGGTTATAATAATTCGTAACACAAGTGACATTTTGCGCGATAAACGTACAAATAAACGACGCAATAAACTCAATTACTATCTTTAACCACGTTATACTTCTTTCGATTTTATTGGAATGGCCCCCGCGTGCCACTTCACAATATCCCATAGACCGTAGGTTGTGAACCACTGATGTAATTAAACAAGAACGATATTATTGTTTCATCTACGCCATTTACAGTCTCGTAAATACACACACACACACACACACACAGTAAGGTAATCGTAAATACCTGACAATAAAAAAATTCGGATATTTATGACTGCGTATTTTTTTCGCGCAATCGGAATTATATAGGTACCCGAGTACGATATAAACCCGATTCACAAAGTCTAGATTACAAATTTACAAAATTATTTTGCATACTATATTGATTATGTCTAGATTATTCGGAATATATTTTATAAATTGCAAATGTAATATAAAAACTTATATTCACATTATTATCAATTATCAATCATTCGTTGTGTTTATGAATAAGACACGCATAAAATTAGGAGATTAGGTACTTATAAACCGGCGGAGTGGTTGGTTTTACCTACGAGTGTGGAGTTACGAGATTGCGACGCGTTTAATATTGAATGTTATTATTGTTGACATTCAATGTTTAGTTTTGATTGTTGGTTACGGTTCGCGTGTTCTACACTTCAAACAATTTTTTTTTTTTAAATATGTTCGAACGAAATGCCGAAAAATTAGCTGATTAGTTTTCTGAAAGAGAAATAACCTAACCTATTAATCTAGATAAGATAAAGATTCAGTAGTTCTATATCTAAAACACCGGTCAATACTGGATGTTGTGGAGGAACTGATAATGTTAACCTACTAATTTTTCTTTTATGCGCGTGCCTATTAGGAAAATCATAGTTCGGCAGATTATATTATGACCTGCGGTTTGCATGTACACGGTCTCGGACATGACGTATGAACGTTATCAAGTTAATAATATTTGTTTGATATTGTACATTAATTCGACATTCAATGACAAAAAAAATATATTCGTAATGGTATTGCCGTCTGCGTGCCGTGCGTGCGTAGATCTATTTTTACATAGATTGGTAATGCTCACGATATTGCCCCATCCGTTATAGTTCCAGATATAATTCGCTATAAGCTTTAACGCATTTAGTTATATTATAATGTATACCTGCTGTAATTTATGCAGTTATATTGTTATAAACTTATTTATAATAACATTCATGGATGAATTCATTAAAAAAAAAAAAAAAAACATCCAAGGTAAATAATAATAAAATAAATATCTATTTATACGTTTCGATCACGTAAATAAGATAACTAAATTTTTATTCTATAGCATTAACTTTACCCAATTGTTTTTCTGCTCTTGAGTTATATGATTTATAACCAGCGCTCGTTAAGATCAATGGTTATATATTGGTTATATTGTATAGGGTTCGGATATTTCTGCACTTTAAATAAGTGCAATATGTATGCATTTATGCACTGAAAAATTACCAAATATGCAATCGAAATATACACTAAAAATCATAAAATATGCACAAAAAAAATTATTTTACCTTAAGTATTTAATTTGTATTAGTAGTTTTTTTTATTGATTATTTTTTTAATATTACATATTGATCTATACATATAAAATCCAAATACCACTGACTGACTGATCCGCTGTATCTCAAAAACTACGGAACGTACGGACTTGAAATTTGGAATATAGGTTCTTCTCATATTTTCACCGTGCAATAAGGAGGGATTTTCAAAAATGTCGCGTTTTAGTGGAGTAATTAACAATTATAATTATTCACCGCCAATACGTATTGTGCGGCACGGCGGCCCGCGGGTATCCAGCCACCTGCAACCTATCCTTTTTGTTCGTCGTCGTGTAGATAAGAATAATGATTCCGAGATTAAAATTGTTCCGAGAAGTTTATCGATAAAAATAAATATTTAGATATTAGGTTATTATGTATATTATCGATAATTATGAATTTAAGACGGTAAATGGTAATGCATGGCGTTATCTAATTTGTCACGAATTTGTTTCCGGGCAACGCCGGGTAATTCAGCTAGTTTATAATAAAAGTTTTAATAGTTTTATTGTGTGATACAATCTTTTTTTAATTTGTTTAAATTGTATGCTTTCTGCTTTATATTTCGTTATTAATTTAAATTGTTTTTAAAAGTTCAAAAATGTACTGAAATATAAATTTTTGATTATACGTTAAATAATTTAATGCGTCACGTAAAGATTTTATTAAAGACCTGGGTGTTTTATTTGATTTGAAGCCCTCATTCAATCATCTCATTGATTACATTAGGAATAAAGCCTTTATGAAACTAGGATTTTTGAAACGTATGTGCAAGGATTTTAACGATGAGCCGGCTCTTAGAATTGTATACTACTCATTAGTATGGTCTCACTTTGACTACGCTGCCTTAATTTGGCACACTGATAATATCACACAAAATCAAAGTTTATTCTCAGTCCAAAATAACTTCCTAAGATATTTATCGTACATATGTCATATAGAAAAAATTCTTCATTCAAGATATAATATTACTTGTAGTTTTTTTAGGATAATGTCTTTAGATAAAAGAAAAAAATTTGTTGAACGGTAAATTTCTTTATAAATTATCACAAAATGTGATTAATTGTCCTGAACTTGAGCGTTTAAATTTTAGATTAAACCAATCACGTTCAAGAAATAAATCATTATTTTATCCTTCACCAATTAATAAAAATACATGTTATACACCCCGGCAAATGTTCTTATGACCGCGGGAAATTCAATTCAGAATATTGATATATTTAACATTGCTTTACTCAATTTTTCAAATATTTTATCCGAGTAAAACTGTTTACTATCTTACATTAAGTCTTTAATTTATTAATAATAGTTTAGTTTATTTTGTATAATATATTATAATCCATAACTTAGTATATTAATTCTTGTATTAATTTATTACAAATAGTTTATTTTGCATGATAATTTAAATGTTTAACATAATTTTATTATTTAGTATTAATAGATTATTTCTTTCGCCATGTTCAAATAAACTGTCAATTTATTATTTTGAAATTAATTTCCGTAAATAAAATTATTATTATTATTATTATTATTTATATTCTTAAAATTTAAAATATGCATTTAAAATACAAAACTATAAAATATGAAAAACATGCGAAATAAAAATAGTACTGTTTGATTCAGCAGAACATGAATCATTAAATTGGATAAACAGAAAAAAAATATGCAATTTCATAAACGTCTGGATCCTAGTTATATTGGTTGTAAAGGCAACTTTATAAAAAATTATTCTTGACCAAAATAAAGTATAATGTAAAAAAATATATTAAGTAATGAATATAGAGTAACTATTTTTAAAAAAAATATGCC
This sequence comes from Cinara cedri, assembly GCA_902439185.1. NCBI lineage: Eukaryota > Metazoa > Arthropoda > Insecta > Hemiptera > Aphididae > Cinara > Cinara cedri. Next base: position 126,465 of record CABPRJ010000524.1, on the reverse strand, counting down.
AAATGTATTGTAAATTACAAAGGGTGGATTATGTTATGTATAGGTACGAGTATTATTGTTATAACAGTTGAAAAAAAAATTATGCGTAGAAAGATAGATGGAGATTTAGGGGGGGGAGCCCCCCACGTTATGTTTTATGAATAATTTATGCGTGTACCCATACATTTTTTCTTTAGAATTATATAAACTGGATATTCGTACAATATAATAATGTATAAAAAAAATCTTTTGAAATGAAGTCGGGAGGGAGATCCTTTCAAAACGCGTCGATACTTTTGTTGTCGTGCCGTAGTGCCCCGTAATCCCCATAACGATGCGCAGGGTTCGACGTGAACAGTTTGTCAGCGTAAACATTCTGCCGAAAGACCTTGAAACGAGTTATTCGTAGGGTGGCACTGTGGTCGTGAAACTGATACGTGCTTAATAGTTTACCATCTCGTTCGCCAAAACAAATTTTCGAGGTATTCGTATTTAACTTTACTAATATGTGTGATTATTAGTTTTTCTTTTTGTGTATCCGGTAACTTTTCTATCAGAAATCCCCAATCAAAATAATATGACTTTTTCGTTGCATTTTGGATCAAGATGGTGCATTGAGGCAGGAACAGATACAGGGGGGACTAGGTGCTGAGCCCCTAGTCCTCGAGATCATTTTTGATTCTTCAAGCGGTTTTCATTAATAGTTGGGAAAAAACAATAAAAAAAAAAAAAACCTACAAATTCACGAACGATTTACAAACGTATTAAAAAGTTTTTCGATTTTCGTTTTTTACCAGAAAACTTGCTCCGAAATTCATGAGTAGGTAAAATCTTTTCTGGCATAGAAACATATATAGTTGATATGAGTAAGATTTATGTTTTTTTGATTTTCTTTGTAGTTATCCAAATAATTTGCCAAATTGTTTTATACGCTACCAGGAGCGTGTAAATATGATGCGGTGTTTCACACAATTCGTTTCTGCAACGACAGTGCAAACAGATCGGATAAAAGTAAATCCGGGTAATAATTTTACACAGTTTCGACAACGGTATGGACTTGTATTATAAGTCGATATCCAGTTCCAATCGGTAAATCGTGTGTAAATATTTTATTTTTTAATTTCGATTAATTAATATATTTAAATCATATTTCTTTCCATGCGTCTCTCGTTAAGTCCCTGTCTTTGTAAATGTTTAAAGTCTTATCCCAAACTATTGGCCATTCTTCAATCATAATAAAGTTCTATGTTAATATTAACAGATTCAGTCATTTTTTTTTAGTTAGAATTAATAATTAAATAATTCAAATAATAAATGCCACGATGAGTCACGACTATGATAACATATGAACACAGATTGACAATAAATAAAATTATTAAAATTTATCGGAAAGTTTGAAAGGTTTTTATGAAAGGTTATATTTCTAATATTTCTAAAATATCATTTAATACTAGTAAATAAATACAAATTGCCGATAAGAAATTAATATAGTTTGTCACATGGTTTAAAATATCTTAAATGTGGTTTATTATCATAAATCATAAATCACAATTTTTAATGGTTGCTTACAGATCTAAATTAAATAACTTTATGTTCCCTACTTTTCCAACTTCCAACCTACAGCAGCGGCACACCCGTCCGATATTAGTATCAGCTCTTTTTTTTTAATATTAGTATTGTACGAATAACTGCAGTATATCGAGTAGGTACATGAATTTTCGAAATGTCATGAAATACGATCTAAAAATGAAAAAAAAACCTGCGTGCTGTAGATAAAAAACACAATAACAATTATATCTTTAATTAATATAGGTAGGTACCCAATACCAATTAACTTCTATGTACATTTCATTTTTGTTTTCTATAGAAAACATCGGACTTATGTACAATTAAACAATATACGACAAACAATTATAATAATTACCTATTGAACGTTTTAAACAATGTTAATTAGCCATGAAAAATTGTATATTTAGGCAAGTAGGTAACCGAAATGCCTATGCATTTTGTTTGCTAACAGACCTAACACATTTTGTAAATTCATTTTCTGGTCGTCCCAGATACATACAGCCGTCCTTAGATTGCTCTAATAAAAATCGAAATTTGTAAAACTACTTGAATTTGCATTTATACATTTATAGAACATATCTACTGAACGCATACATTTTCTGCATACTTGGAAGTTTATCGTATATGTACCTATTAAACTTTTAGTTTTAAAACATTTAAGTATTTGTTGGCAAACCAGAAAACACGCGATTGAATTTTAATTTATATAGGTTAGTAAAAAACTTAGTATAATATTATAGAATTAATAATATACTTAAGTATATTTTATTTATGCTAATATTTATTCAAATTAGATGGTTATTAGAGTTGAATTTATTTTATAGCAATAGCGCAAAGTGAGATGAAATCAATATTAAGCTGGTCAAAACTCCAATTTTTAAAGCTAAAAAAATCGTTCATTTGATTGACAATTATTTTTCATTAAAATATATTAATGGAAAATTTAAAATTTAATATCAATTAGTTGATTATAAAGTGAGATAGAGTGTTTTGGTTAAAAATTGTACGTAATTTATTTTCCAAAATACACACTTATATTATATTAACTTCCATACAATTCTTACCAACAAGTTTCTCCCCTTTCCATTTTTAATTTTCTAAAGTTTACTACTTGACATTCTAAAATTAAAGAAGCACTACTTATTAACTTTTATATTGTACTCGCTGCCCCGCCCGACGTTGTCCGTAACAAACAAATGTAAAATGTTTACTCTTTGGATTCCCTGTTACAATCCCCGTCATTAACACTGCAGTTAACTGTTGTTGTACTTAAATTTTTAAAAATGCATCTTATTTTCAAACTTATATGAATTTGTTATATTTGGCCATTAAACAATTATAAATACATAAATTATTAATAAAACAATTAAGTAAAAACAAAATTATTAAAATGGTAAATAAATATAATAAATAAAAAATAAATAAATCAATGAATGCGTCGTATGTAATGTGTATTATACGATCGGCGGGTTTCAAACTAAAAATTCATCATCAGGTATATCACAGTCAAAAAGTAAAACGCGAATGAATATAAAAAATTAAATGAAGGAATATATAGAAAAAAAGAAATTCATACCGAAAGTCCAAAAGAAAATATTATTAACTATTGCAGTATGAAATACTAAAATAATACGTCTAATGAATTCACTAAAATTCTGAACAATAATTCAAATAATGTGAAAATTGCTTTTAAGTCTAATAATATTTTAATCAAACATACAAACAATAGCACTAAAAACTTCACAAAAAATGCTGGCATGTATAAACTTAAATGTAATAAACTGTAATATATTGTATATTGGTAAAACAAATAGAAATTTTAAAATAAGATATACAGAAAACATTTTTGAAATAAAATTAAAAAAGACTGCCCCTAATTTAAATTTTGCTAAACATGTTTTGGAAAATAACCATAATAATATAAGATTTCATATTAACACAGACAAAGAGATATAAATTACCCAAAATAACATTTACATTAATTAAGTTTTAGAAGAATTGCAAATATATAATGAAATAAAGAAAAATAATTTGAATAATATTTTAAATATACAAACCGATTTTAAAAATAATATTTTATATCAATACTTTTTAGTTAATAAATAATAACCAAATCATTTATATTTCTTAATAATATCTATCTCTAATAATGTTTGGGATATGGTTTTTTGGTATAAAAGTTATTTACAAACTTGAAAAAAAAATATATAATTTTTAACGTGGCTAAAGGAAAAAAAAATTTTTTTCTGAATTATTGTTATTAATAATAACAATAATTATGTTGATATTAATGTTTCAACTTTCACGTTCGATATTAACCAACCTAAACATTTAATTTTACCTAAGTCTTTGATTTTATAATTAACCGACTAAAACAATCAGCAAAAATTTATCGTTGTGTTTATTTATATCTTATTCATTAGCATACTTTTTTATTTTGTATCTGTAAACAACTTTTCTGCCAGAAATATTGCCCAATGTGTAGAGTAGGGTACCTTTTCTGAAAGAAAATTGTCTCTAGTTAATGCGATGGGAGGTCATTTTTTGATTTTCTAAGGGATTTTTGAAATAATTGGGAAAAACCCGGAAGAAAATTATAGGTAGAACGTTAAATATTTACGGCATGCTGCGGCGTTATCGATTTCACTATTTTAAATTTGTATCCACGATGTTTTCTACCTGAAATATAACTCCAATCGAAAAAAATTTTTTTTTTCCTATTAAATATACAGCTACTGACAAAAAAGTCGTTTTTTGATGTCTAAAACATTTTTTTTGTAATAATTAGGAAATCCAAAAAAGACGAAATTTACAATTTTTTCAAATTATGGCATGATTTCATTATTTTAAATTTTTACGGATTATGTTTTCTACTATAAATATTGCTCCAAATTTTAAGAAAAGCATATTTTCTAAAAAAATAGTATTGTCTAGTTTGTGAAGAAATTCGAAGAAGTAAGAAAGTCGTTGATTGATTTTTCGTACAGTTTTCTTAATAATTACGAAAACCAAGAAACAACGTAAGAAATACAGCACAATGTACGGCATTTAAGTTTTTTGTTGTTATTTGGTTAAAAATTATTCAGAGACCTCTAGTTTACACAAAATACTTATATTGGCCATTTGTAGACGTTATACAATTTTCAAAACATTATAGTTATTTTTATGCTATTTATAAGTATTTAATATTTTCGTGTGTTTTATGTTTATACATATATTTTTATTTGGTAGGTATATCTGTTAGCTGTTATTAAAATTATATCACTGAAGAGAAATTTTTGAAAATTTAATACAAGGTACATTATAAGTTATTATTAGTGGTCTAAAAAATTGAATGCATAATTTTTTTTCAATAAGCGTTTATTTTAAGATTAAATTTTGATGAAATCACAGCTATTCAAAATATATCTCACTAAACTTTGCTCTGAATCGTTTTTTGTTGATATTGTAAAATCAAAAGTTTATAGTTGTTTGACCCTTAAAAATAAGAGTGACAAAATATAATCAAAATGTAATATTTTAAAACTACTTATTTTTTTAATATTTTAAAAAACAAATTTCGAAAAAATGTAACTTTCTGCGAGTCTTACGTTATGTTGATCACCCTGCATTGTGGATATAAATTATAGACCCGTACCTATCCTGGCTATCAGCACAATAGGTACACCGGTTCACGTATTGTATTATAAATTATTGTGTTACATTTTTTTCCCCAAAAACGTGTATATAGGAAGCGCAGAGGTTTTCGGGGGAAAATATCCGTGTGCAATCTATATATTTTTAACGCGGAATATAATAGCAGATGTATACATACAAAATCGTTAAAAACAACCCCACTGTCGTAAAATCTCACCTGTTTGGATCCCGTGAATCCGAAACGCGATTGTGCCCATGAAATCGTTACGGTAAGTACGCTTTAATATTCGATGTGTATAAACTTGTAAACATATACCTACATTACGGTTGAATAAGAAAATCGAAACTTATAGGTACCTGTATTAATAAGGACTCGGAAGCAAACTCGTGTACAGGGAAAGGGGTAGGAGTTCATTTTTAAAGTAGGTATATATTTATAATATAACAAAAACTAAGTACAATAGTTCACGTATTAAAAATATATTAAACGTTAAACCCCTCCCTAAAAATTGATCCTGAATACGTGCTTGCTCGGAAGTAGTATGTATTTTATGCATAATATTTTTAGTGACCTAAAACATTCTGATTAAGAAATAAATTTGTTTCATACTTCACTGGAGTCACTGTTTTATGAATATTTAGGATTTGTAGAGCTAATTTGCTAATTTAACTACCTATATTTTGATTTGATTTTCAATAAGTACGACTAACGCATCTCAAAAAGACAGTCGTATTCGACCTTCTTTGAAAATTTCACCATGTCTAGAAAAGCCGATATAAATTTTCTGTCAAAATTCAAGTTTCTTTGAATATTTTTACTAAATTACAACAAAAAACGAACATTTAAAAATTATTATTTCCGTAAACTTTCCCATTCTTTCAACATTTATTTCGAGTTTTGCTCAATCATTAAGAAAAGTATACGGGAAATAAAAAAATGACCCATTTACTCACCAACTAAATTCAAAAGGCAACAAAAAAGGTCTTTTGTCATTTTTTGATTAGAACAAGATTTCTTGTTATAAAGTTGTTTACAGACAGAAAAAAAGGGGCTTCATAGCAGATCAATAGATCCCTCTCTAGTCGCTACGTTCAGAATTTAAATAATCTAATATCAAATGACGATACATCAACGGTTTTATTTTTATTGATTTATGGGTTGTTACAATGAAAAACAAATTTTAAAAACCACGATACATTATTAGCTATAATAACCATCTCATCAGTTTATACTGTTCTGTTCAGAATCGTCGTTTGATTTGCTATGATTTATCCGATTAGTATGTCCGGTTTTTTATTTCCTATTTTTTAACTGTTAATTTATTATATTATCTTGATATATGATCATAAAATTACTATAACCATTCGCTGTAAGCACATAATTGATTCGCTATTTTATGTATAAGAAGCTCATGTAATTTGTTGGGTATTATTTATTCGATTTCTTTTAGTTATACCTTTTATAGTAGACTAATAGCCAAACCAAAAAGGCATTTAAGGCGTATCTACACATAATATAATATCATTATTATATTTGTATTATATATGCAAATTTATTCTAAAACGTAATATTTAAATTCGTTATAAATAGTAGTAACAAGTAATATTTAGTATATTCAAGTACCTAATATATAATTATATAAGATATAATAACTATAATATAAATACATTTGAAATGCGTTAATGTTCAAAATAAATCATTATTTAGCATTTAGTTTAAGAAATATAATATAAATGTAAATAAAATCAGTATAGCTATAGCCATTAATTAGCTATACTTTGATACTTAATTTTTACACGTACCGTCTTACCGGTTATTCAAATATTTTCTGTACGAAAATCATGGAGTTTGATGTCGAACTTATTTAGTTTTAACGTAACGCTTTACAGCGTTATCAAATCAAATCAAATGGTACGACTCATATGGTACGTATCAATTTTACCATAGAGTATCACCGAATAAAATATATTTTAAAATAAATAAAAACCTTGCAGTAAAAAAAGTAAATAGATACAGGAATATACATACAGATTATATACAATTTAAAGAATACTAAAAATAAAATAGTAAGCACCACAAAAGTCTAATCACTTCTAGTAAATAAGTCATAGTATAAATGAAAACAAAACTAAATAACTTAGTATTATTCAGACGTATCATAAGCATATCTGACTTTAAAATAAGGACACGGATTCTTTTGAGTAATCGGACAATTTTAAAAATCTGGTAATTTATATCGACAACAATAATAATAATATTCAGAACAAAATAGGTATAAAAGAGGATAAGTGCAGCACACTGAGCATACTTTGCTAATGAACAAAATATTGAGCACTAATGATTAAAAATTAATAACATTTGAAATGGAAATTTTACAAAAAAATCATCGACCCGAATTATATGGAAAATATGAAAATCAAAAACCATAAATTATGATTATGATTTATATAAATTGTGATCATAATTTATCGAAAATTACGTACAAAACTCGCAAAATTGAAATGTCTATAAATAGTTCAAAAATAGCCAAAATTTTACCATGCCTAGAAATGGTGAATATAAGTTTTGCGTCCAAATTTTAAGTCCATAAATTTCATACGAATATCCCTAGCTCAATTACAACAATTAACAAAATTTAAAATAATAAAAAGCATTATTTTCGAAAATGTCCCGTTTTTCTTACGTTTTATCCCGAGTTTTCTCAGATACTATGAAAACCGCTTGGAAAATCAAAATATTATCTCCCTAAAGTACCATTTAGACAATATTTTTTGATATGTATATATCGGTGCAAAATTGCTGGTGGAAATTTTTTTAACAGTATATAAAAAAAAATGTATTGCTTTATGCGAAACTATCAAAAAGTCAAATTAGACTTGCTTTGTTGTTACACCGAGCCCTTTAATTACTATAAAGATGTAAGTAGGTACCAATAATGTGTTTTCGTACCATAAAATTAGTACTCTACTTAAAATAACTCGTAAGAAATTAATAGTAATCGCATATTAACATAACGAAAAAAAAAAAATCATAAAATAAAACGAGGGACCTGTTAAACTCCCTTAATCGATTCCCCGGCTACGTAACCATCTGGTATTAAATTATTCTGTAGTTAGGTAGGTAATACCGGTTCGCATCTTTTTCTCGTGTGTTTCTGAACGATTATTGGAAAAAAAACACATAACAGAATAACAAAATAATGTTCAGACCAATCCGCACGATACCGTATAATTGTGTGTTCTAAGTCTTTGCGTGTACACGGACACGCAAAAACGTAAACACTTGATCCCGTCTCATTATTCGTAATTTAAATAAATAATAACACGTCCCGATAAAACAATAATAACAATAATATTATTTTTTGTTCAGAGAAAGAATGAGAGACACTGAAAGAGTCGGAGTGAGCGAGAGGGCGGGCGAACGAGTGAGAGAAAATAATTTCCAGGGACGAAAAAAACGTCGAATCCGATCACGAGCAACGACGCGATTTTTGGCTGGCCGTACTGCTACTCCCGTCCCCTACACGGCGGCCCCGATCGACTAATCAGATGACGTAGATGAACCGATAATATTACGACGTAAAACACGTCTACTCGCTGATGATAATAATATTATACTTACCTACCTACCTACCTACCTACCTGGCCTTCCGATCATCGGTAAACAAAACGTCGAGAAATCGTTTGTTGTGATCGCGGCATTGTGCATTTTTTGCCCGAATTCGACGCCGGGAAAACGGAAGAGTTCGCGTTTTCCGGAACGCGCGAGCCCGTTGTCGTTGAAATATGAATTTTCCGAGTCGCCGTAAAGACGGCTGGAAAATTTAGCGGAAAGAAAAATTCAAAACCGTTTTCCCACCGCGATGTCATCGTAATAAAAGTAGTTTTTTTAAATTTTATTGATTATGAAAAATAAAAAAAATGATCGGTTAAATACATAGGTACAAACTACTCAAATCGTGAGGTCGTAAATGTTTTTTTTTGCAAGGGGGGGGATTGCGAGCATAGCATAGAGGGGTTGGATAATCAGTGATAACGAACAGAAAAATATGGACGCGTGCACACACACACGCACGCACGAACCACCGGCGACCGCGACTGTGATATTCGCCGGTATACGGTGACCACTTTTGGAACCACTACCGTTTTCGAAAACTCGACGCATGATTGTTATTTCGGTGTTTTCCTTTGTTCGCCCGTCGTGCATTTTTCTCTCTGCGACGGCTATATCGGTGGGCAAGGCTGACACACGAGTGGACAGATCGTCCGTCCGACAGAAATTTGACAGATAGACATCCGTCCGTCCGTTCAAAAGCCGACCGTGCGCGTATTTTCTGTTCGAGTTATCGAACCGGAACAACGTTGTAGTCTCGAGGACATCGTCCATTGGCCGCTACTGTCCTAGCCGATTATCGTACCCTTTTTTGCTTTTCCCGAACCGCAGACCCGTGGCCGTATGTAAAGAGTAATCTCCCTAGTCTAGGCCTGCCGCCGCTGTTGCTGCTCTTCACTACCACGTCGACGCCATTCTCGGATGACCGACGCCACGGTATCCCTTTGACCGACTGATTGCAACCGCTATTGAATCTCCAATGTCTCAAGACTGACTAAAGTGGTAATACTGCCTCCCTGCCCTATTTTTAGGTTGGCCGCTAAAAGTGCTGAGGTAGGTACAAGTACAATGTCTCCAAATTCTGATTGATATCGTGCGTGCCTTTTTAATATGTTTCAATAATTGTGTCTGTAGGTCGCCTCATATCTTTACTGATTATGTCTGCCACCCCTACTCCTCGCAGTCCTAATAATAATTCTGGTCGCCGAGGTGTGACAGCGACTTTGCCCGTGGTCGCTGCCGTTCAGGCGACCCCTCCGTCTTCACCGACCATTGTGGAGACCGCTAAGGAAGTAAAACCAAATCCAAAGATGTCTAAAGCTCTGAGCACATCAACGAAAAGGTAAATGTTCATTTCTTTTTTATGAATCACATTTAGTTAGGTACATTATGTGTCCAATTTAAAAATTTTATTTAGGTACCATTTAGTTACGTCTTATCGTTTAGGAAACATGACAGTTTTAAAAAGATACCTATTTACCTAGCATTATATCATACCTTATACTTAATTATAATTATCAAAAAAAAAAAAAAAAGAGTTGTTAAATGTTTTAATGAATGTTTTATCTTGTTAAGTCAATTAATATTAAAAACAAATTTAAGTATAATATCATATAGCATTATGTCAATATTGAAAATATTTCCCTTTATTTTTATAAATTTATCATACAATAGACATTTGTTTTTTCACTATTAAATTAAATCCTGTTTGGCTAAAAAACAATTTGAATTTGTTTAAAGAATTAATTATCTATCTTTTATAAACATTAAGATTAGCTATGAAGTATAAATAGTGTGGATAATTAATTAACATAACGGTTAAGTTTTTTTTCCTGGTAATTTCTATTAAACAGTTAACTGCTTAACGCTTAAGAACAAAGATACCAACCACTTAAGTATCTTGGTATACATATTACAGAAATCAGACAAATAAACGTTATCTACGTATTTAATTTCAAGATTTTGTTTCCATTATTTGATCAAAAGTTAATAATACTCAATAGAGGTTAGGATGGTGAAACTGTGTTATCAACCAAAATATTGTTTTATGAATGATTTTATTTATTTGTATCTCAAAAAAACTTCACAACAGTGTTTAATTTTGTATATTATTATGATATTTGCGTTGTTTCTATAACTATTTAAATTTAACTCTTAATAATTTATAACTCAGGGGTGACTTTTATGTATTTAAAAATATACTAGTTTAACCAAAGTCTCAAATCATTTTAATTTTCTGGTTTTATATTGAAATCCTATCACAATATGCATTATATAATAATATCATATAACATTGGTTCTCTAAGGGATGTAGGCATACAAATTAAAGAAAAGACTCGAAGTAACCAGTGGTTCATCATTTATATAGTAAACTAGTGATTTAGTTAAATTTTCTATCTGACTTCTATAATATTTTTAACTTCTTTTGCTTATTGCATGTATCTACTATTTTATTTTAAAATAGATTTCATATTCAATTTAATGGTATTTTTTTTATTTGTTTGTGCTTTACAGGCCTCTAAGGCCATTTAAATTTTTACTTTATTGTCCATATTTTGCATCCAACCACAATTGATGGTGTCCTCCTGATCACTTAGATTGGGTTTTAACTAAGATATTTTGAATGTGGTTTTTGTTAGCTCACCAAACATGACCTACATAGCCTACTCCAATCGTTTTACCTTAAGGTACTTTTTAATGTAGATTTATTGTAAACATTTTCTATATGCATATTTTTCTTTTCATATTTTCCATTTAGATTCAGGTTGATGTTTTTTCTGTAAAATTTTCATTTAAAATGTTATTAATTTTTAATCATTAGTGCTCAATATTTTGTTCATTAACAAAGTATGCTCAATTTGCTGCACTTATCTTCTTTTATACCTATTTTGTTTTGATTATTATTATTATTGTTTATATAAATTATTAGATATTTAAAATGGTTTGATTACTCAAAAGAATCCATGTCCTTATTTTAAAGTCAGATTTGCTTATGATACGTATGGATAATACTAGGTTATTTAGTTTTATTTTCATTTATACTATGACTTATTTACTAGAATTGATTAGACTTTGTGGTACTTACTATTTATTTTTAGTATTCTTTAAATTGTATATAATCTGCATAGGCTAGCAGTATGATAGCTTTTCCATTAAGCTTCATTGTATATTTATTTAAAAATATATGTACCTATATTTTTGTCACAAGTGCTTAAACAATTTAAATTAATTTAGTAAGTGTGTGTTATTAGTTGATACTTAATATAAATAAATATTTTACAGGATTCAAAAAGAATTAGCGGAAATTACATTGGATCCTCCGCCAAATTGCAGGTAAAGTTTATGAATATTTTTAAACATTGCTAATTTCTAACTTAAATTCTTAAATTTAGTTACGTATATCCAATTTTATTTTTAATTTTTTGGGAAGGTGGGGTGATTACAAAGTTTAAAATGAGTTACCTTTGGTGCTCACACATTTTTATCTGTGTTAAATAATATTGAAAAATGTCTCAAATAATATTATATTGAGCAAATATCAAATGCTTTACCTATAGAATAACCAATAAGGAATTAATTAACAACTAAAACAAATTTAATTCAATACCCAACATACTAATTATATAATCAGTTGGATTATTTTTAGTATTAGAGTAAATTTTACTATTAGGGTATTTCAAAGATATAGGAATATTTTTTGTTACCTTTTGTTTTTTGTTTTTTTTAAAATATTTTATTCAAAATTAATATATCTAATAAAATTGACAAAAACACGCACAAGAGAATGTCATTGGTAATTTACTTTGATATTATACAATTTAACAGCTGTATAAATGATGCAGTGTGTAGATTGGTAGAACAAATTGATATTGTCTGAAAAATTATGAGAATCCTATACTTTGTATTTTATTTTTTTTTTTTGTCTAATGTTTAACATATTTATCAGTTTCTTAAGGTTTACTTGCACAGTCAATAAGGGTGTCTGGACGAAATTTCATCCAGACAAAATTCTGCTGGTCAACGCCCTTCAAAAAACACAAATAAACTATGTTGTCTTATCGTTTGTACCTTATTTCTGAATTTCCAAAAACTGTCTACCAGTCTTAAGTCTAGTAAAGTGTAAATGAAAAGTTACCAATACATTTACTTTGTAGTTTGTTACATCTGCATATTTTTTTTATTTTTTTTTTTTTTTATCTAGGTTAGATTTTGTCCTAGCTTCATCAATAATAATAAAAGTGATTGTAATGTAGGTATAATAATATGCAATAATGTTTAAATATGTGTACACATTTTAGCGCCGGACCAAAAGGTGATAATGTATATGAATGGGTCAGCACAATTTTAGGTCCTCCAGGTTCAGTATACGAAGGAGGAGTTTTCTTCTTAGATATTCATTTCACCACAGAGTATCCATTTAAGCCTCCTAAAGTATGTAAAAAAAATTGTTCTTATTATAGGTTGTCAAATTTCTAATTCTGACTGTATGTATATTAGGTACTTTTTAGAACTCGCATATACCATTGCAATATTAACTCTCAGGGTGTAATTTGCTTGGATATACTAAAAGACAATTGGTCTCCTGCATTGACCATCTCTAAGGTGCTGTTGTCAATTTGTTCCTTATTGACTGATTGTAATCCAGGTAAATATAAACAAATTATTTATGAACTATTTTGTAAATTTATTATCTAAATTGTTAAAAAATAATAACCTAAATAAGTCTTGACTTCTACACCTTCATTTCAATTACTTGGGATCAACCCATCATTATCCTAAATTTTCATTTGACCTAATTTCCTACCTCTCGTACTCTGTGTGTCCTTAAGTATTCTAATATCATTCTCAATGGAACCACCTCTTTTGGCTTCTTCTTATGTTTATTTTCATTGCTGTTCTTACTGCTTCTGATTCCTTTTTTTTAATGACATGCTCAAACCATCTTATTTTGTCTTGTTATTCTATTATAGAAACCTATGCTACATTTTATGTACTTGTTCCTTATCCTACCTTCTCTTGTTACTCCACCATGCACCTAAGCATTCTCATTTCTGATACACTCATTCTCTGTTCTATTTTTCTACCTATGACTGAACACTTCAAATCATACACCATAGTAGGTCTCGCCACATTTTTATAAAACTTATCTTTAAGACCTGTTCTTTTAATTTTTGGTAAAGTGTCAGTAAGCTAACTAGCTATCCTTAAATTGAATAGCCATTTAATTCTTACATACATCAGTTAAGTTAAAAATCCCTGTAAACTTAATGATTAATGGTCAAATTCTACCAGTTAATTTTTGATTAAAAGAAAATCTTCCATTATTATTAATAATTTTTATGATTACTGCTGGTAACTAGTTTGTGTTTTTCTGTTTAAACTCTTGTTAAAATGTATTATGTCTAGAAACTAGAGCTATGCAAAACTATGCTGTATGTTGCCAAGATAGTGATTTTTTTGATTTTAAAGACAAAACAGTAGCATTAATGTGGCTATTTGAAAAAAGAACATTTTTCTATCACGGAAAAACTATTTTCAAATATTAGACTAAGAATGATTTAAAGATTGAATAATTCTGGGAAATGCAGTTTATGCATTATCCCATTATTTGATAACACTGTTATCAAAAGTAGTGAGGTTATGTAATGAATCCTAAATTAGGACTAGGTGGAGCGAACGTTTGGAGTCTGGAAAGGATGATTCGTATCTTATTTTGAGAATAAGCTTAAAAATAGAAACAACAATGGCAGTAATTCAGTTATGTCAGACAGTTATTGTGATCTGATTTTTTACATTCCTCTAGATACTTGCTTGTTTTGTAACTCAACAACACATTTTTATGTTGCATGTTTAGAACATAGAAATTCATTCATGGGCGCTTGTTTTGGGAACACTGTTAATTAGTTAAAATAAAACTGTTGGTTAGTTATATGATTATTAATCAAAGGTGGTAAGAGTGGGCTGGGACTTGCCCACAAAATTACGGTTACCTAACCAAAGGCTTTACCGACACTTAACCGGACATTGTAATAACGAGCCTAAGCAGCATAAGTATTCCCTTGTCATATAAAACACCTAAACACTCCATTTTATCCAATCATGCTTAATTCTGTATTACACATCCTCTTTTTCTGTTCTCTCATACATCTGAGGCAGTATAATTTTCCCAAGCCTTGATTAGAACTTCTCATATTATTTGACACAAATTTTACACCTAGGGATTAATAACTTAATAACTTTTATAAAATTATTATAAAAGTTATTAAAAATTGGTATATTTTAGTTTATAAATAATATAAATAATCAATTGTTAAATATATTTATTTTTTTTTCTATATAATATATAGCTGATCCCCTAGTCGGTAGTATTGCTACACAGTATCTACAAAATCGAGACGAACATGACAGAATTGCCAGGCTGTGGACTAAACGGTATGCTACATGATTGATACCCGAGTGGAGAAAACATAAAGTTTATATATATATATAAAACAAATAAAAACCATGCTAAAAATCCTAATTCCGCATATTCTTAATGGGTGTTAGCATGATAACATTTTAGTTTGTATTATTTTATAGTTGGCATATTTAAGACCTGAATATGAGTCAGTTCCTACATTTTTTAATTTTGTTTTTCGCGGAACAGTGATAATCTAATAAATTGATGGGAATAAACATTTATGATAAATGTAATGTATATGAACTGACTGCGCATCATTTAAGCCATATTATTGTAAACTATTTAACTTTTATCTTTAACAAAAAAAAAATTATAAGTAGTAAATTTTTTATAATCGATATTAGTTAATTGTATATTTAATTCCGTACTTATTAAATATATAATTAATTCAAATTATTTGTGACTAAAACTAACATTTTATTAAAGAAATGGTTTAGCTATGCAATAATAATCTTTTTTTTGTGTTACCTCAAATGATTGGAGTTACTACTCTAATTAATAATAATACAAAATTAAAGTGTAGACTGGTTCTTATAATTAATTTACAAAAATATGAACATTATGTAAACAAATTCCAATTTAATGTAAATGTAAATTGGTATGGTATTCATATTTTTATATGTAAATTATTATTCTACTAATTTCAAATATTAACTGAGCAAATTTTTTTACTTTATATATTTTTTTTTCTACTCTTCTTGTAAAAATAATTACATACTTAAATTAAATTGTGTGGGTATTGTAACAGAATAACATATTTTTTTCATTTAAATTGTACAATGATATTATATTGAATTTATTTGTGACATATTGGACATTATTGGGTTTTCATTATTAAA
Source organism: Cinara cedri (assembly GCA_902439185.1). Lineage (NCBI taxonomy): Eukaryota > Metazoa > Arthropoda > Insecta > Hemiptera > Aphididae > Cinara > Cinara cedri. The sequence continues at coordinate 110,369 of CABPRJ010000524.1, read as the reverse complement.
TTATGTATTACACATTATAAATGTTCTTTCTTTCTTTTGTTGTTTTGTGTACTTTTTTAATCTTACTTTATACATTTTAACGTTTTTAGGAATATATGTCAGACAAATTTATTAAATCACTAATTTTTATCTCTTAATTTAAATCACGTAACTAATTTTTAACTTATATATTTATTTTATTTTGATGTATAAAATAAAAAATATATTTCCAAACCGTTTAGTGAGAGTTTTCAACTAGACTGATATTTGTTCATTATTATTTTTATTGTCAATTTATAATAGATAATAATTTAGGCTTGTGGTTAGTGTTGCGCAGTCTAATGTTCTATGTAAATTATAATATTACATTTTACATAACTATTAACTAATTGTTTAAGCTGACCAAAAAGAAACTCAATTTTTTTTTTAATGCTTCAAATAAAAAAATTAAATGTATATTTTTTTAGCCAAATTTTGGAGTTTAAAAGTGTCTTATTAAGGTTGATGTGTAATTATTATCTCACGATTGTTGGTCTGAAAATGAGATATTTTGAATTTACTATTTACGTGTTCTGTTCATTACTACATGAATGTATGAAAAATACAATATTTTAGCATATCTGTAAAGTTATAAGTTATATGTATGTATTATTAATTAAATTAATATTAATATTATAATATAGAATAAATAATAAATTTAAAAAATTGTTGTGAAATATTTAACTGTGTATTTTGTTTGCTACTATGCTCTATTCATAATCAGAAAACATTTCGAGTTTTGTGTAGATGTATCGTATACAGTTGACAATTTCCAATGTTGTTACAATTGAATGCTTAGTCATGTATGTGCGAAGTGGTGTCTTTGTATTCTGAATTGAGAATAGTTATTCATATTTAGATGTTAAATACAATCTAGAAAACAACTGAAATTCACATTAATAGTTTTATTTTAGATCTTGAAAACAAATAATATGTAATGTATAAATTTGTTACATGAGAAAATATCTTTTTAGTTACATGGTATTGATTATAGCAGTAGATTAAAGCTACTTAAATTGAGTATTATAATAATTATATTAGAACAAATTATGTTCTACACTGTACCTTTTGGTTATTAGTATTGATTGTACAACATTAATGTGTTCTTAAAAATAATGTTACTCCAGCTAGTATCCATTTCTTTTGTTCATTTAAGGGTATTGCTATTGGTAGCAATGATATTAAATGATCTCTAGATTGTGTTTCATATACCGGTATTTGTAAATCGACTGATTTCAAGTTCTTAGTGTAATCCTATAAAAAGTAAAGACTATATGAATATATTTTTAATCAGCATATTAAACATTATATTTCACCATAATATTATAATTTTAATCTATGTATATAAATAATAAATACTCATATAAAATTTATTTACAAACCTCAGGAATCCATGCGAGTTTAATGTCGTCAATAACTGTTATTGATGGTGAATCTACTGTGTTTTCTATGAGTGTGTTGTGATAGAGTGTAGCACCTTCCATAATTAGATTTGATATTGTTGTATTGATTTTGGATCCTTTCAATCCATTTGTCGAAAGTGAAGAGTCTAGTGTTAGACTGTTCATTGGTATATTGTATTGTCTATATTTAAAATGGTAAATTAATTTAATTTTTTATAATTTGTTTTTAATGCTAATAAAACTTATGAGAGTTTTGACTGTAAAAAATAATTTATTATAATCAAACATGAATAGTTACTTGGCAGTTTGTTGTTTTAATGCGATCAAAAATGTTCTTGGGTGGAAGAGATCATTTAAGTCAATTTTCTGTGATGATTTATCAATCGAAGTACTCATTTTTTTCACTGAAATCGTTCTTGCAACAACACTTCTAATGTATGTGACTGGGTCATTTGGACCATTCCATTGATCCATCCATGTTTTGGGGGTCTAAAATATAGGTTGTAATATCATTATTTATTTTTAGTAGGTAACTATTTATCATTTTATTTGTGTATACTGTTTTAAACATTACCTTTAAACATACTAAATACAAAGAGGCGGTTTTCAATTTTTCATGTATTTTTGAAAAATTTTTCTTAAAAATAGAGGCTAATGTACTGTGTTGTGTCTATTATAATTATATAATATTCAGGGTGATATTTTTATCATTAAATACTCATTATTTTGTAAAGAATAATTTGAAAAAAAAAAAAAATGTTTTGACAATTTAAGAAACAAGCAGATCTAAAATGTTACATCACCATGTTGCATACATACTCGTAGATAGAATATTAGTTTACATAAATTTTGGTGTTAAAATTTTTGATTTCCGTCAATTGTTTACGAAATTTTCCACAAGTTTGGGTAGAGGAAAAGTAATGGAGTATCATATTTTGTGTGGCTACCTATTTATTTATATCTAAACCTAATAGTATATTACCCAGAGGGGGGTGCTTATGAGTGATGTTGGTCTATTGCGGGTGGCCTGTTTGAAATTGTCCCTAAAGGTACTTGAATAATAGTTCAAGTGTCAGTATATAAATACCATCCATTAATGATTAATTAAACTTCCCATTTATCCACCACTTTCCTATGAATCTATTCTAGAATGAAACACGTCCGGGGTACGCCACCGCTGATGCCAGTGATCGCTGCACAGGATATACGTATTTAATATGATATTATCATAGATCAGTGGCCGAACGCTGCGTCTGAAGCACGACACACTGATAACGTCTGGACGCACCTAGGAACGCGTGAATTTACGGCGCCGCTAAGAAGCTGCGAAAAATACGTTTGTGAAAGTTGCGCACAAAAGTCGCGCGCGCAGATAATAAGGACCCGCCGTTTCGAGCTCACTCTTCGTCGTGCTTCGGTTGTGAGTGTTTCGCGCGTCCGCCTACAGTATCGTAATATTTTATTATGTAGCGTTTCTTTATCGTGTTGTGTCAGAATTTGTTTTATGCTCCGCGGCTTTTCATTTTCTCTACGATAAATATTACACGTTGGATAAAAAATGTCTCGAATATTATATAATATTGTGGTATTCGCCAAGACTTAAAAGCGGCGGTTTTCGTGTCAAAATATACAAAGCCATTTAGCGGCTTTGACATTGGTAAGTACCTACTCGACATTTTTACATTTTTACTTACATAGGTATTCGAGTATTTCCATTTAAAATGTCCAAATTTAAAAAAAAAAAAAACCGCTGTCATGATACTGATAGTGCTGGTTATTTTGTTGCAATGACCAACATTAGCGCTCCTATCAACAAATAACGTGAACGCGCCAACGCTTTTTTTTTTAAAAAAAATTTGCAGAGATATAAAGTGTACTTTACTGCGCCTTTCAAGAATTTTGTTTCGTTTTTGAATTTACTTATTATATTAAAATGCATAGGTAAGTCAGACATAGTTTTGAAGTCTTAGATTTTTAAATTATCACTGACAATTTATAAATATTCATATACATGCCGGATTTGTAAGATTATGAAAGTGAAAAAATTGAAAATAAAACTGCGAATTTTAATGCAAAACCACGTCGAATCGATAAAAGCGAAAAAAACGAAAAGTTAATTACCCGAAATGTTTGTATCATGCGGTATACCGTTGAAACCGTAGGATTTTTCACTTATTCGTTTTTGGAGAAAAATTTTGAGTTTTGGTTGATAAAAGTTATTATTTTGTGAATGATGAATTATATGAATTATACAGACATTTATGTAATGGATTGATAACACTACACCAAAAAAGTTACCTAACTAAGTTAAGTACAGAGATTTTAAATCTTAGAAAAAAATGAAATTTTTGATCTCTGGTTAAGTAACGCAAATTCAATTATTGACACGAAGGTTAGAAACGATTAAATTCGATAATGATATTTTTACAAGATATCTTGGACGAACCTCCATCATCATTATCCTTACTAGCTTTTTTAAAGTTTTATTTCAGTATTTCGGTACACTGTTCATAACGGTATACCGGTTCCTATTGGTATTTCGGTATGCCGATACATGTCGGCAGTGGCGGCTCGTGCGTACATTAATTGGTGGTGCACATTTAAAAACTTTTATTCAAGTACAGTCGATTCAGAAAACAGAAACTAAAACAAATAGTACTTTATTGAAATATGAATATATTTGTATTATTTTTGTATAGGCAATTCTTAGATAGAAGTCTACAGTATATTAGGAAATTACCTTATATGTCTGTTTTTGTTGCATTACATTAAATGATATTAATTAGGAATTGAATGCAAACCGGGTTGGTCAGCATTTTCTTCAGGGTATTTTTGGGGACAACGCCACCCGCCGGACAAATTTAATATTATCCGAAAGAAATAATCGGTATCCAATGGATTCTCCGTTAGCAGCGGCAGACGGCTGTACGGCCGCGGCAGCACATTACTCGTATTACTGATAGTTGTGTCAGTAGTAGGACCGAAACTGTCAAATGCGCACGCGCAACTGGTGTAAGAATTTTGTTTGCCCGTCCGTACCCCGCGACCGCTGCCGCTGCGAATTGTGTATGATGGCGGCATACCTATGACGTGCGATAACATTCGTTTTTCTCAACTTTTCCGCATTAAATATCAGCTTACTCCGCTCAGAATCGTTTTCTCATTAGCAATCGTTGTTTACAGATACACATTAAATTCTTGTCTGTTTCTTACTTTCCCAACTTCCCATCTACAACAGTGGCTACACCCGTCCCCATTATCCTAGAACAACTTTTTTTTTTCTCATGCTCTGTATACGATATTAACACCAATAAACAATATTTTACATAACAATTGCAAAAATGTGACTACTTCATACCTGAAGCTGGAGAAGGTGAAATACGGTGTCGAACACCGTGGGCGACGGTCTCGTGTTTCCACGAATCGTCTGATTGACGGCGGTCAAACTCTTGTGAACATTTCTCACCAGTTCAACGGCGAAATTCAGTTCTTGTATGGCAAACGCGTCCACTGGTCTCCAACTGTCGCTGTTTGCTGACGATAATGAAATGTGTCTGCTCGTCGAAAGTTCCATTAAATTCGTTCCTTTGTTAAGTGCCTTCCACAAGTTCAAAATAGACCGTACTTCTGAATGCCAATCGTCTTTTAGATATTGGTGTTTTGCCTTCATACCGACGCCTATGCCTAAAATCCACCAGACAACGCAATGAAAAGGTCATGAACATAACAATTTCTGACAAGGATCTATAATACTATATTATACCCCAACCATTGTTTACACACGCCTGTACCATAGAACTAGCGGGGGGGAGGGGTTGTGGGTAATTTCTAGATAAATATGTAAGAGGCTATTAGCGCACATCCCTCTAGTTATGACATTTATTATTATTTTAGATTCTGAGTGAAGCGAGAAATGTATTGATTTTACAATAATGTTTACTTATTTATTTTTTTTATGTCAACACTTTTTTTATCAGAAAGCATAATCCGATTATCAAGTATAGTACCTTTTCTGAAAGAAAATGTTCTCTGGGTAGTACTTAAGAAAGGTAATTTTTTGAAATTCTCATTAATATTGGAGATAATGAAGAAAATCTGGTTCTTTAAGTTAAAAGTGATTGAAAGATTAAAAATAAGGTTATCATTGACAACCGTTTTTATTTAATTTTTGTTATTATTAAGTTTTTATTATTTTGATCTTTTTTAAACAATCATTCTTGTCATGGAAACTCGCATTGTTGTAATTATTTTACCATAATATGACATATATATTGTTGACAAAGCATTACTATCAACTGAACTTCGCTTAGAAGCGTTTTTCGTTTGTAATGTTTCATTGTTGCTTATAGATATACATTAAATTCCCGTCTGTATTCTATCTTCCCAACTTCCCACCTACAACAGTGTCTATGCCCGCGTGCAAAGTATGGTAAAATAGTTATAATAATGTTCGTGTTTCCATGATAACAATGATTGTTTAAAAAAGGTTAAAATAATACAAATTTATTAATAACAAAAATAAATAAAAACGGTTGCCAATAACAACCTTATTTTTAATCTTTCAATCTTTTTAACCTAAAGAACCGTTTTTTCTTCATTATCTCGAATATTAATGAAAATTTCAAAAAATGACTTCTTTAAAGTATCACCTAGAGAACACATCCTTTCAGAAAAGGTGCTATACTTGGAAGTCGAAGTAAGTTTTCAGGTAAAAAAAGTGTTCACATGAAAAATAAAATAAACATCTTTGTAAAACTCAGAATCTAAAAAAATAACAATGTAAAATTTAATGCACTTTTTATTTTTAATAATTTATCAATAATTTTTTGGTGCAACAAATATGTTTATTTTTTAATTGTAAATATAAATTATACGATGCAACAATAAATTTCTAAATCTGTTACAAATTTAAAACGAATTTATTGCAAAAAAAAAATAACGGCCAATGGAGGGAGGTTTAAATCCCATGAACTCTCCCTGTGAGTATGCTTATGTATAGAATTTATTCATAGATGTCTATATGCAGGACCGTTCTTACAATTTGCGGGGTCCGGGGTCTTTTAGCGGGGCTTAAAAAAAAGTGATAATTTCCATACAAAAGCAATTGCACTCTCGTAGGCCGTACCTGTCCCATTTTAAAATATAAACATACGTGAAATATTTTTACCAATTACTTTTACCAGTAAATCAACCTGTTACTTTTATTTTATCCTTAAATTTGCTTTTTATTGTGCTAATTTTAAACACTAAAAAACGTGTTATGGATTATATATACACGATGAAAAATAATAATTATTATTTATACATTTATTCATAGATCCCCCCTCATTATAAATTTTTCTTGTTTTATTTTAGCCTTCTTTGCTCTTTTCATTTTCAAATAAATATTTCTTATACATATCGCTAGGGCTAGGATTTTATAGTATTTGCTAATTATTATAGGATAAAGATAAAAATAGCAGGGTGAGCTTTACATTTGTTTTACGAGTATGCACCTGAATCCATATATGAAATTGTATACTACTTTTTTTTGCGTATTTAAAGTATTTTAGATATTCACTGTTATTTTCCAATTTTTGGTGCTATTTTTTTTTTTTTGCTAACATGTATAACTTAATGATTTATTTTGTATTTAAACTTTTAGTGCATTAAATTCATAGCTCTGGTTATTATATTTAAAAATCAAATAATCAAATAACAAAACAAATATCACATAATTATGTTTAAAATTTAATTTTAGAAATTTCCTCATTCCCCATTATCGTTCTACGGAAATGGCTTGATAACAATAATATTATAATAATTTGTTTAGTACATTATATATAGAGGACTTTTATTATCATAAAGTATTTGCTGTACAAGTATTTTCGTTTTTAATATTGTCAAATAAAAATTCAAATTATATTTATTTTGTATTATATGTTAATCGTTATATTTTGAAGAAAACTTTCCTCAATTGAAATAAGTAAATTTGGTTTAAAGTACTATATTTTTATTTGTTAGCACTATATTTGTATTATAAATTTATATAACTCGCGCGGGGTCTAAACGAGAAATCCAAGGCACGGGGTCCGGGGTGTGGGCCCCGCTCGACCCGGCCTCAGAACAGCCCTGCCTATATGTCTACTAAGATGAATTTATCCATTTTGGTGTGTAAGTACTCACGTCGTAACTGAGATACTATTTCGGTGCTCTGTTTTTTCTGCCAAGACCTATCGACGTTTTCTGGTAAATCCAATAGTTTCGGAGTATCCTGTTCTGGGACAGCTCTAAGTGCATTTTCCACTTCCTTGAAATTAAATAACAATGTTAGATTTTATTAGATAGTTTAAGTTTCAATTAATAGATTATAGAAGAGAAACAATATCAGATATATAATATAATATAATATCTTTCCCGATACTTTTGGATAATTTTATTGACGCCCTCTGAACCTAATGTTCAATCAGCTCAAATCGGTAACAGTAGTATTTCGTAGGGAGAATAATGAAATGAAATTGGATTGAATTTCAATATGAATTTTACCATGTGTAAGTTATTTTTAGATTTGAACACCTCTACAGATCACTCAAATGAATCCAAGGGGATGACATTTTTTATGCACATAGTGTTATCATGAATGTATCTTTTGGGGGTTTTAACTTCTAATTCTTCTTCTATATTATACATTTATTTGATAAAATACTTGAAACTATTATTTTATTTTAAATATGTAATGCATAGAATAATTATTATTAAGATAACACTGATACGAGTTATTTTGTTTTACTAAAATAGACTATATTTTTCAGTTTTTTTTTTTTTTGAAAATTTGTTTCTTTCGATAGGTTTTTAATGGTGAAATGATTATTATTTTAGAAGTTATATTGGCTTGAAAATGCTTCATGTATGCCGAAAAAAAAATTTCGGGTTTGAGGGATGGCTAAACTTGATCTAATCTAAATTTCCACTCTGATACTATTGAAAGGAGGATAGAGTTCTAAATATAAATCTTGAGCCATTTTAACTCACAAAAAATGACAAATTTCAAATAGCTTTAATATCTTTTCACAAAATATTGAAATATGTCAGCATAAACCATGTATTTTCGAATAAAACGTGATCTGGACTTTCACCGATTTCTTCTCGAAAGTTTGGAGTAAAAATTCTCATACCTTATATTTCACGTTTACAATGGAATATTGGTAAAACATGTAAGTTTTGCTTTTTTGATAATTATGTTAAATTAAGTTTATTATCAGATATTGTGAGAGGTCATTTCTGCCAAGAGCATAATAATTAAATTTACGTTAAATATTCAAACTATACATACATCTCATTATGTCAATTAATAGTTTAACAAAAACACATTTTTTTGCATCACATAGCAATTTAAGGTCATATAATATTAAAACAGTACAATTTGTAATTTATAATTTTATTAAACCATTGATGATTTATGTTACGGTGCATTCGGTAGATAACATGCAATTATGTAATCATATATCTAATTATATAATTATTACTCATTTTTAGGCATACCTTTGTGTCTCCAGAACTCAACTCCGAGATTCCAGGTATACCGTCTTTCCAGTTAACGTTGTCCGATGTGAATATGCACCGCAGATATGAGGTAAGAATCGCAATGTCTTGTGTATTAGTGATCCTCCCACCATAGATGGCCTTTTCACATAGTCCATGAATGTATGCCCATCTATTTGAATTATGATCTATGAATTAAAACAAAAGTAAGATTTCGACATTGTAAAAACATAAACTTATATAATCGGTAGTTCTTTAGTAGCTTAAAAATTTGCAATGGCGTGGACGTTTCGGTTTTATGTTATAGATTTTAATTAAGAAAAATCAGATCGTTTTATCTGTAAATATTTGTACTTGTTTATTAGTTATGCAACAATATTATAGAATATATACTATAATTTGGATTTAAAATACAATTTAAATTTAAAAGAGTTGAAAAAATAAAATTTTGTGCATTCATAAATATTCAAATCTAAAAATGATCCTTAATGTATTAACAAGTATTTATTATGTAGGTAAAAAATTTCAATATATCTTGCGTAAAAAATATTTACGTGAACATAAAATGCACAGACTATATACAATCAAAACAAATAAACGTGCGATTTTCAATATTTATATTGAGAGGAGCACTTTCTGATATGAAATGTTTAAAATTCTAAACTTTAAATTTTATTTTATAAACATTTGAAAAATACATAAAATTAGGGAGTTTAAGATTTAATACATTGGAACAAATGTTTAAATCCCTAGAATAATTTTAGCTTTTTAAAATATGTTGCTAAACTCTCGCTTTTAGTCACAATATGTGCCTGTTTTCTTAATAGATTTATGTCTATATTAGTTCAGAACTATCATTGATAATAAACTTGACAATTTTGCTTACAATCACTCAGTCATACGCATTTAAAGGGCCAAAATTGTTCTTTATGATGTACCTACCCCGTTTTGAATCATATATAAGTATTCAAAAAGCTAATACGCTTTAAATTGTATAAACAATCTAATTAAATACTCAAGACTTTCGTGGTCTAATCTTTAACCTTAAGATTATAGTATGTATAGTAGATACCTGCATAATATGTATATGCGATAATTTGTTTTTCAGTTTTCTTACCCCGATGTATCGATTTTTGTAGAACCTTTAAAGTTGCAGATAAATCGGAATCGTTGAACTCATAGTATTGTGACCATCCTTGTGGTATGTATGTCCTACGTTCCAATACTATAGAATGAAACCATGCTAAAGCATAAACTGATCTTGTTTCATCCGAAGAATTCCACTTAATGTGTTCATTTTTCCATATATCGTAAGCTCGTCTCATGTTTTTTTTGACACCGTGTGGTGCTTCGTAGGCGACTTTAACGCACGCCATAACGAACGAAGGCTGAATTTTTTCACTTGGTTCTGTAGTCATCCACACCGCAAATCTTTCGTGGATATCATTCAACGATTTCAATTGTTTTTCTAATGAAGTCAAAAGTGATGCTGAGCTTAAATGTATGTTTTTCAGAACTACCCATTTTGGTTGTTTACATAGTTCCTGCAGAGATTCGAGTTCCTTCTGATCCTCGCCCATGGCCATTTCTATACAGTTTGTATGAGTGATTTGTTTAGCAAGTAGCCTGAGTTCATCGGATGGGTCAGATCCAATAGATGTTATAATCATCTTGGGTTCCGTATTTTCTTCGACCAATTTCGAAAGATTTAATGTTGGTGGTGATAAATCAATTAGTTCTAAACAATTTAAAATATATTAGAAACTTACATTTCAATATAATTAAATTTATTAATAAACAATATAATTTCTATTGACCAATGAAGTTAAGGAACTTACTTAATTGACCAAGTGAAAATTCTGTCAAACATTTATGCAATTTATCAGGTTTTAGAGCTTGCATAATTAAAACTCGTTGAAAATTGGATGCCTTCACCAAGTTAGGAATGTCAGAATTCGATGATTCGACAAAATCTTTCCAAACATTTTGATTTTCAAGTTGAAGCTTTTCATAAAGTTCTGGTACTGATTCCTGAGGTGAAATATAATTATATTTTTAATTTTAAATTAAACTAATAGTTATTATTAATATTTAATATTTAAAGTTTTTATACAACATTAGTGATTAATTTGTAAGAAATTAAAATTGTATCTACTTTTAACATAAACACATCAAAAGCTCTGTCATCATTTATCCATTTTGGAATATTATCTTTAAAATTAAATTCTTTATCAACGTTTGTTGCTTTTTTCCCAATAAATAGATCCCATTCCTGTATAAAACAATGAATCAGTTAGATGGACCTAAAAGATTAAATTAAATATAATAAAACTATTGTAATATACTAGTACATACGTTAGGTCCAAAATCTTTGGGTTTCAATTTATATGATAAATGTAAGGCGAATGTTAACCGTTGGTCTTTGAAAAGTGATCTAGAAACATAATAATACACTGTGTGTAATAATCTTCTCTCTTGGTTAGTTTCTCCGGTTGATTCCTAAATTTTTTTATCATAAATTATTTTTTAAAGGTTCTTTTTAGGTTGCGTAATCTTAATTACTTTTAATGTAAATTGAAAAAGTTTAACAAATGTCATCAACGAAATTTGACAAAAATGGTTGATAATGAATAAATCTTTTAATGCAAAATAAATATTTGAGGCATAACTGGAAAATGGTTTATACATTTGACATTCAGACTCCAGTTTGCTTTGTATTTCTAACGATTCATTAAGTGATTTTGATATTTCTGTGCTATTGGTTTTTATACTATCCAACGAATTGAGAAGTTCCTAAATAATTTAAAATTGCATACAATGATAGAAGTTATAATGTTTAATTAATTAATATTTTTGGTTTTACTTGGTTCTCAAGTATATTCCCTTGAGCATCAGCTAAGTCTTTCAGTACATTTTCCTGTAATATATGTAGTTTTGATTTCAATTCTTCTTCTGTGTGTAATAGTTTCAAATGCATCGAGTCCAATTTAGGATTCTGCACTTTGAGTGCATGTCGCAGTAACTGAATGAAATGAAATGAAATTAAAGTTTGTGAATAATTATAAGGCAAACAATTGTACCTGTTCAGTGAGCCCAATGTGATTGAGAGTAAAATTCACTATTGTTAATAGAACAGATTGGTCTGAAGATAATGACAAGTCAGGACTATTGCTAAATAAATATAATTGGAAATTGTCATTGTAATCCACTAATCTATCTGCTATTTGCACCATTTTTCTACTACCTATAAGATACAGATTGGTTTTATGGTTCGTATTGATTTTTACTGAAAATTAAATGAATGAGGCATATGAAATGAGTTTTTCAATGCACAAACCACAGGAAAAATTTGCTACTAAAAAATATAACAATCACCGATGTCTAGTCAAATAAAATGGCGTATTGCAGACTGCTTTTTATGAAATATAGTGTAAGAAATCATCCGTATTAAATTATAATAATATTTTTAGATAAGGTACATACAGAACTGTATCTAGGATATTGCTGTCCAGGGTCAATAAAAAAAAAAGTTAAGTATAATATACATATGTCAAAAAAGTTAGCAATCAATTCAAAATTAACTACATCTATTTCCTCCCTCCTACCCCGCTACAGTCAGCAATCTATAGTGTAACCAAACATCGCTCCAAATTGTTTTTCGTTAATAATGGTTTATTGTTACTTACATATGTAAATTAAATAACTTTATGTTCCCTACCTTACTGATTTCCCACCTACAACAGTGGCGCACCCATCCCCAGTATCAGCTCTTTTTTACAAATTTTTTTTATGGAAACCAATCAGTTTTAAATTTATCAAATTTTTTTGGTGAAACAGGAACTCAACCACGTATAATCATTCAAAATACAAAATTGACCGTAATTATTGTCAATTTTTTTTTTTTATTTTTATAGAAAATATAAATTTGTAGTGGTCAAGCAGATGACTACATGGTTCGATTCAGAATCCCCCATTTGTATATGTATAATTGGATTACTGTTTTTCTCGCTTCAATTTCAACTACAGGGTTTGCAAAAAGATTTTATTGTTCAATTTTAGTGTTTCATATAAAGATATGTGTGTTGTGTTATAAATATCTCTTAATATTCTCATCTCTAATATAATTTTTGTCCATTTTCGACCAGCATTCGTAAATGATAAATGCAATTGTTAGTAACCAAAAGATTATAGTTTTGGTTTGATTTTAAAATGAAAGGCTCCTTATTTTAAATTACAGATATCTGTAAATTTAACTAAATATTTATCAAAGCTCTTGATTAAAGAGTTCATAACTTAACCAATACTATCATTAATAATAACTAAATTATTTATCTAAAACATTATAAGTATTAAAATAGTATATAATATGTATAATTATAAAATATGTATTTTAAATTAATGTTTTGCCTAAAATACATCGTCAATTATTATAATAATAAATTATAAAAAAAAAATATAGACGTTCAAAAAAATAAATATTATTTTAGTAGTCATTACTAATGAATACATTTCATGAAGGTATACGATGGTAGATCTTATTCACTCTATTAGATAAACCACTAGTCCGTAAACCAAAAAATTCAACAAATGGAATTACCTTCAATTATAAAATCACTTCTTAACAATGGCACGAGTATTGGATCAATTTTGTTGACGTTATGTATCACCATTGTTTTACCAAAACTTAACAAAATGTTAGACAATTAATGTAATTATTAACACAATCATAATTAATTAATAATTGAATAAAACTTTTATTCAGTTCTGTCTTACCGGACGGCTAGTTCTAAACTAGAATAAAATTTTGGATTTTCAAACGATGTAAATTCGGTAGCATTGCCAGGCAATTTCAATTTTAACCACCTCATGATATTGCCATTAGGATCAATAATCAACGGATAAAATTTAGCCTATAATGCATAATTTTAGTAACAGTAACAAATAAAAAAAAAAAAAATTACAATTATTTATTAACCTTTTTTGATAACTTACCGAAATCTGTAGGTTTTTAATCTATTAAAAAAAAAATATATATTAATAAACAAAATTGGTACCTATGAATTTACACATATTTCTTCATTTTTATATATTTTTTACTTGTTTAAGAATTATAGCATTTTGATGAGATGTTTCATCTGATGGTAAGCCTTCTGTAATCCACTGAAGTATCTGCCGTTCAGATTCCATAAATTTAGAAAATGTAAATTCATTGGATTTTAGTTCATATTTCCATTTTTCAATTTTTTCATTTCGTAAATTATCTGAACATTCTGATAAATATGTTACAAACGCAGATGCCAAAAGTGTGCTCAGTAACAGGTTTTCTAAACTTAATGACAATTCGTTTACCTTCAATAAAACATAAAATAATACATATTGATTTCCAATATAATTATTATTTAGTATTTTAAATATCTTGAATTTAAATTCTTTCTATAATCAATTAAATCACTTTAATAATTTCTTTTCTTTCTTTAATATCATAATTTTATTACAAAAACTTTCCAATTTCTGTACACTAAAACATTACATCAGAATAATTTGTTTACGATTTTGAACGCAGTAGGGAATAAATAAGTTTTACTATGATATGTTTTTTGTTGACTTTTCTCTGAAAATAGAAACTATTGCATTGTATTTTGTCTGGATTTGAACCTTCTGTATTTTATTTTATTTTAATTATTTGTTTTTTTATCTTACCTATTGAATATTAATTGTTTTCACGCTTAAAATACATTAAAGTCATTATAACTAAGAAACTATTAATGATATATGAATATATAATACATTAAAATGTTTAGAATAATATATTTAAAAAAAAAAAATGTTTTGAAAATTTTCAAAAGTAAGGAATACAATTTTTTTTCAGTGATTAAGGAATAAAAATCAAAATTTAATTTTACTCTACATAATGTTTCCCTTGCACAAAATCTGATAAAAAAAATTAACATTGACAAAATTTTTAGCATAAGGATAACACTGTAGGACACTGTGTATTTACGTAAATATAACACACAAATGTCCCCCCTCGAATTGGGGGGGACTGCAAACGATTTCGTACCTCAACTAATTTTTGAGAAATTTTAGCATTGAAATACATATTTTCATTCTAACTTAAACCAGGGATTTAGACTATTTTTTAAATATTTTTTATCTTGTATCAAATGTTTATGTATTAATAATTGCGCCATCGATAAAATGTAAAATTCTAAAGGTAATCAAACCATCAAATCGGAACTATGAATTATTATCAAGTATCAATTATAGCTGATAATATTGAATACAATTATTTAAGTTCGAATGTTTGAGATGAATATTCTTAAATAAATGTTCAAATTTAAATCAAGCTGGGCAATGTCTATGATTTTTTTAACAATTTTTTAACTCACTGAAGATAGATGAACTAATACCTAAACATTTTTATATCATATATTAATATCAAAGTATACAATTTAAAAAAAACATGGAATAATTCAGTTATTATTGTTATAATTATAATTTTAATGAAAAATTTGTAATTTTAAGACAAAATTTAAATTAGATACATTTTAATTATAATAAAGTTACTAAATTTAATTTTGATAAAAAAAAATCGGATTGTGTATGCATAGAATGATGTTATATAATGTTATAATGTAATGTTTCACGTTAAAAACTCATTAAAACTAAAACATTATAATACGATTGGTAAATTATAAAAAAATACCTGTAAACCCCATCTTGAAAATTCATCATCTAATTTTTCAACGAGTTTTTGCGCTGCTTCTATCGTCTTTTTCTCCTTGTTGATGTTTAATTCAATTTCTGCTGCTTCTTTGGTATTGACGTTTAATTGTTCTCTCAATTCTGCCACGTTTTTTTCAACGTTATCTAAACCGTCGCTTAAAAGTTCTATTTGTTCTTCCGCCTTTTGTAACTTTCTGTAAAAGGAAATTAATTGTTAGTGTCCTTATAAATAAAATAAAATAAATAAAAAATGTATTAATTATATAATATTATTAAATTACGATTTTAACGAAGCATGTTCAGTTTCTAATGGTCTTATCTTGTGCAATATGTGAGAATATGCAACATTAGCTACTACCCATGAAGCCAGAGGGGCAGCTGCTGCTGAAGCTCTTTTAGCGTTTTTCGAGTCGAATGAATCTCTTTTGGACTCAAGTAACTTTTCTACAGAGTCTCTGTTAGCCTCCGATATTCTGCGTGCGTCGAAAAACCTAATGTCTTCCTTGACGCCCCTTTTAGCCAAAAACGTTTTCATACTATTCCATGACGTGTCTTGTATGCCCATAAGTCGGAGTACACCTTCTAGTATGTCTCTAATCACTTCCGGTGGGGCTCGCAACGATCTTATCTCTGTTAATGCTTCCGATTTGATATTGCTTACGGCTGCTTGAGCTTCTTCTATCAATGGTTCCACTTGTGCTAATTCTTCATCTATTTCTTTTTTTCTAATTGTTTGTGACATTAATTGAGTATTATTATAGATTTATTAAAATGTATAATATAATTATATTGTGTAAGTATATATATGCAAAAAAAAAAAGTAGACAGGTGTTATTGGAAATTATTATTTAGATTATAAGTAACGTTAAGATGTTATTAAAATGATTTACCATTGCTGTTGATTTTAAAATAGTAACAAACCATTGGTTTGTGTCTTATGATCTAACCCACTCAAACTGGTGGCGATCTACTTATACGAATGCATTTTACTATTTATTTATTATCATACTCCATCGTAGTTCGGTAATTTATCTTTTAAAAAAGGATCTTTCTTGTATGATATAACTAAATTAAATAATTCTTAACCGGTTTTTTTTTTTTAAATATTTTATCTGTCATTAAGATAATAACCCAGAAATTAATAAAAAAAAAAAATTGTTCATATTAATACATACACTAAGTTAGTCATCCTTAATAAGTTAAATTTTGAGATAAAAGTACACAGTGGCCTTATTATTTTAGTAACCAACCATTTTTTACAGAGAGTCATAAAAAAATAATTCTTGTCGGACCAAGAATTGAAACCTTATTACTTTTAAGTTAATAGAATATTATATTTTATTAGTATTATTATTTATTTATTTCAACAACATCTATATATACATCATATTTAATATTTATATTACAAATTGATATCTCCTCCCTATAAGCTTCATAGTAGGTACATCTTAATAAAGGAAACAGTGATATATTTAATTATTAATTATATATATTGATTGTTATAAATGAGAAAAAAGTGTAAAGTATAAACATATCTTTTTTTAATATGAGTGTTAATTTTTGAAATTTAAAGTTATTAATTTTCAATTTTGATTTAATACTTTGGTGAGCGAATTAAAAAATGATCGCAGGCCGGATTTTTCCAACGGGCCGTAATTGGTCACTACTGATTTATACAATAAAAATATAAATAAAGGAGGCCGGAGGGGGAATTTGGTAATAATACGGCCGTCGTGACTGGACGATACGAATAATTGCATGACATGCATGCAGAGTGCAGACTGTGGAACAATACGGAAAAGTTAACGTGTTAGGATGCAATATATGGGTGATTATTTTATCATTCAACACTCATTTCGCAAAGTATAGACTTTTTCAAAAAAAAAAAAAAAATAAAAAATATTTTGATTTTTAAAGAAACAAGTAGATAATTTTATATTTCTATTATTTTTCCCTTACTTTTTGGAGTGGAACGACTATCAACTTTTGATTGTCAAATGGTATCCTATAATAAAAGTGCCATATACAGATGGAGTATTAGTTTAAATAAATAAAAAGTACTTTGCGAAAAAATTAGTGTTCAAATATAAAATAATCGCCCAGTATGTGTTTGTGTTTATGACGCATGCACATTTCGATGTCTATAATTTGTATTATTTATTTATTTATTTATTTAATTATTAGGTAATTATTATATAGGTATTATAATATTTTTTCATCAACCTCCCACTTTCAAAGCTCACTAGCCACTGAGTGATACTAAGTTATTATTCGTTCTTTCGTGACATTGATACACAATTTAAGTTTACTTCCGAATCTTTCAAAACTTCATTCAATGCAAAATATAATAGCCAATAAAGTATTTTTTCACCTCGATTTTTGGTTTAAGTATATTAAAAAAACTATGAAATATTCAACTTTTTTCAAAATGCTATCTAATAATGTTTAGGTTATATCCTTATAAGTCTATGATTTTATCTGATAGATTGACATCAATTTATTAGCAATGAGGAGCAAATAAAAATTGTATTGGCGGTCAGCATAAGCGTGCACAAGGAGAAGGCAGAAGAGGCACATTCCTCGCCTGCGAGATTTTCCGCCAGTTTTAGATTCCGAGTGTTGCGAGGGAGCTATAGGTTTTACTGAGATGTTTATTTTTTTTCTTCTTTTTTTTTTCTTTTAGTCTGTGGACATGTTTTTTCCTAGTAAACTTGCTCCTATGTATAAGTATAGCGTTTTTTCTGAAAGACCAAATTGTCTAGATACTTTAAACAGGTCATTTTTTGATTGTCGGTGCCATTTTTTAAATAAAAGCACACAAGTGGGAAAAAACGTAGGAAAGCGTACAATTTCACGATTTCATTATTTTATAAAAACACGGACGACGTTTTCTACCAGAAAAAATGATTTAATCGAAAAACACAAGATACCTTTTTTGTTGCCTTTTTGATTTACGAGGTCTGGCTATTAAATAACGAGACTGCTTATGAAAAATGGTTTTATTTTAAAAATTATTCCACAACCAAATGTTCCCCTTCAATATACTCTCCTCCCCTCTTCACACACAATTTCATTCGTTTCTTCCGTTGCTCGAGGCAGTGCTGGAAATCTGTTTTCGTAAGACCATTCAGGAGTTCCGCCAAATTTTTGTTTCACCTCTTCCATCGACTCAAACCGGATTCCTTTTAAGGCAGACTTTATCTTCGGAAACAAGTAAAAGTCGCAGGGTGCCAAGTCGGGTGAGTAAGACGCGTGTTCGAGTACTGGAGTGCCTTAAGCGGCCAAATAACGCTTCACAGACAGCGCGTTATGGGCANCCTGGTGCAAGATCCACGACTTGTTTTTCCACAATATCGACCGTTTCTTACGAACTCATTCGCGCAATGTTGCCAAAACTGTCAAATAGTAATGTTGGTTCACAGTTTGACCCTCTGGAACCCATTCAGTCATCACGATGCCGTTGATATCGAAGAAAACGATCAGCATGGTTTTGAATTTGGATTACCACTAAATTGGATTCCGTGGCACTCTCGACCTTCAGAAAATAATTTATGCCACTCAAAACCACGCGCCCGAGATGGGAAATCTTCATTATAGGCCTATTTTAACAACTTATAGCACTCAGTTGGAGTTTTTTTTAGTTTAACGAGAAAATTTTACGTTTATCCGTTGCTCATGTTTTTCGTCACACATCGTTTTCGGCAAGAGAAAAAAACATGTTCGTTTCTAAACGCTACAGAAAAAATACTAATGCACCAACAAAAACCCAATTTTGTACTGGCATAATAGACACTTCCAGTTCACCAGCGCTGTATTCGGTAGCCAAATCTCGTACTTTTTTAAGGTATCATTGCCAAAACTTTTGAACTTTAATTTTGGGGAATTTTTTTGCTGTAATTCGGTTATAAATACACTTAGAGACTTGAAACTTGTTAATAATGCTTATATTGGACTTACCTAGAAAAAGTAAAATTTCCAAAATCATCGGACGACTTTTTTTTTTTCAATAAGTGTTTTAAAATTAAATTTAAAAGAAAACCATAAATTTCAAACTATGTATTACCGAATTGCGCTCGGAATTGTCTATCGTCAGGCAATGGTTTATCGTTTCTTACAGATAAATGAAATAACCTTATGTATCCTACTTTCCCAACTTCTCACCTATGGCAGTGGCCGCTCCCATTCCCAGTATCAGCTTCTTTTTTTTTTTTATTTATATCGTATTGAACATAAAAAATATAAAAATAATATAAAATGGTTCTCGAGATTTCTGTTTTAGAAGTTGTAACTTTCAAAGGCACATTCTTGACAATAGTCAAGAATTCTAACCATAAACATTTTAACAAAACTACTTACTTTTATGAGTCTTGTCAACTTGTTAGTTTATGTAAAATAAAATGAAATTTGAGCATAAAAAAAATGAGAGATGGCATTGAAAGTTGAGAGCACCCTAAAATGGTGTTAGGCAAAATATTCGAGTAAATTAAAAATCAATATGCTCTACTCGATACTATGATACTGTTGTTTTAATTAATTAAAAGTTTTTTAATGTTGTTTTGAATGGTTATACTTTAAATTCCTTTTTTTCTGTTCTATGCGAACGCGTTTTCGAACTAATTTCACAATTACACAAGAACAAAATAGGTTTATATTTTTGACTCTTCAAGGAACCGGTTTTAAATATAGTCATTTTGAACTTATTGACGATATTTTTAAAAAATTTGTTAAAATTGCCTATACGTAACCCTTAAAATATTGCAAGTACTGTGACCTCGTTTTAACAATGATAACTCTTACGTAGAATATTACGTAAGATCGTTGCATAATACCTATAGGTACGTATAAAGTAAAGGAAAATAGAAGATTGCGAAATTTACACGCGCGGAAATTCGAATTACACACACGGGAAATCATATCGTATCCGGGGTTCTATTCGTTTTCAATAACCTCCGACCGATAAAATCGATAATATTTATCGATATCAATAATTTTTATTGTGAAACTTGTATTATACGAGTGTACATTCAATACATTCAATCAATGTCCGTCTGGTATACAACTTGCACGGCTGGATTTACCACGGCCCATACTGCCGAAAGAAATATTATAATCACATACACGAAAACTATATGAAGAATGAAACAAAATTTCAATCGATTACCACTTAACTCGTCTATGATTGTATAAAATTGTTATCTTGAAATTATCTCTCATCCTGAAGTTTTATCGCTCGCAAAATACATTCACCGATATAAATAGCCATGTGACAACTTTGACAAATTTAAAACAGAAAACATTTCGAAAACGAATCATTATTCTCGAAGTCAATTTACGTACTTTAAATACTTTTAGATTCAGAGCAGAGCGAGGAATCTATTGATTTTACTATGATATATTTTATTTTGCCTATAAACAACTTTTCGAGGAAAAAACTTGCTCCGATCAAAAATTGACTAGAGTTGGTACATTAAAAGGGCATTTTTTTTGATTTTCCTAGCAGATTTCATAGTTATTTAGAATCATAGAAAACGTAAAAAAACGGGGAAACTTTTTTTACTTACTTTTTTATTAAACCCTAAGATCCCCTTTATTTTGTGAATTATGATTTAGATTCACAACTCAGCCAAGATTTCCTAAATCGAGTTGTCCGAGTCGTCATCAAGTAAATACTAAATATACATAATCAACATAATGAGGGCTTGAACCCCAACATATTTGGATGATTTTTTGTGTAAGGTTTGATTTCAAATTGCCTCCTCTGTCAAAATGATTGGCTCACACTTATGACGGCCGGTATGCAATGAGTGCCTAGTTTGTCTATTAAAATATTTTTCACCAGCATACTTATAATTAGTATTTCCCATATCGGAACAGACAGACTTGAAGTTGCAAAAGTTAATTTTTATTTAAATTTTTTTAAATAATCTAGATGTTTTGAGTTTTAAAACTTTAGACGTGCATTATTATTCTATAATTACTGAATATATCTTATCCGTGTACCTACTTACCTTTGGTTTAAAAAGTCATTTTTTATTTGAAATTCTTTTCTAAGACTTTCCATTTGTTCTTTTTGGGTATTAGCGCCCTGCATTGTTCTTGAAATCATATTTAGTGCTTGGTTAGCCTTTTCTTGTTTATCCGCTAATTTGGCTTCTTGAACACCAGCATCAGATTTCAATTTTGCCACTATACTTCTAGCATCAATTAGTTTGGATAAACCAGCCTTTAGACATTTTTAAAATAATACAATTTCATCTTGTTCATTTAATGTCATTAAAATATTGTATTACTTTTAAATGTGCCATTCTTTCATTAATTGATTCGTGTTTATTCAACAACAAAACGCTAAACGTTTGTATAAATGATATATAACGTCGAGGGCAAGTATTCATCCAAACTTCAGCTTCTCGGTGGATATTGCCAAAATTAGAAATATATTCATTAATATTAGGAAATTTATCCATTAGTTTATTTCTGAAATATAAGTAAAATAATAATGTTATTGATGGATGTTGCTTTTAAAACTCTTGTTACAACTTTTTGAAAATGAGTTTTGGTATTATATCCATAGTTTTATCGTCCCATCTATTAAGCCATAAGACGTTACTATGATCTAACACCGCTGGACAGTTTTCTAAACAGATATTGAAAAATTCGCTTTCAGAATCCAAAATCATAACTACGTGTAAATTATTTTTTACTCCTGAAATCAATAATTACCGATCTTTACCATAAAATACTTTGTATACAATTTTAATTATAAACATTTTCAAATTGCATACGTACTATTTTTATCATACATATTTTCAAATTATATTTAATTTGAATTATTATTTTAGTAATATGAAACATGGTACTTGCTTTGTGTAAAGAAATGCGTTGGCGTATCATCGAAGTTCTGTTGTGACATTTGATCTTTAAGAGGTGCACACAGTGATTCTAACTCTTCATTTTGATAAAGACCCATTATCTCACCAGATATTATTAAACAACTTACTATGTCCAGTACTTCTTTATTAACAATATGATATTCCTCAACAACATAATAAATCTCTTCGTTATCAATTCCACAACTTTGCATAATCTGTTAATTAAATCAGTCTATTAAAAATTAGTACTATACTTACAATATATAATATATTAATGTTATACCATTTTCAAATCATTTTTAAATGAGTTTAAATTGAAAGTTGGTCTTATTTTAGGTGACACAACTGTTGCATTATGCCTAGACGCTACAATTTTTACGGCTAAGTTTCTTCCTATTCCCAAACGTCCTACTAATAACATGCATCCTCTAGGTTTTGTTAAAACTCTTTCACATTTGGCTGTTATATGATATAGTAATTCTGTGTTTAATTCAACATCTTGGCTCAAGGTTTCTGAATTTATTTATCAAGAATAAATAGGATCCAATTTAAATTATGTAAGTAGTTACTTATAAAGTTATACA
The DNA here is from genome assembly GCA_902439185.1 of Cinara cedri. Classification (NCBI taxonomy): domain Eukaryota; kingdom Metazoa; phylum Arthropoda; class Insecta; order Hemiptera; family Aphididae; genus Cinara; species Cinara cedri. Next base: position 87,248 of record CABPRJ010000524.1, on the reverse strand, counting down.
TTTAATAATAAATTGTTATACCATTTGTGATAATACATTTTTCAATTATTTTTTTCCATTCTTCTACGTCGACTTTCGAAAGATTACCAATATGCTTTGGATCAATTTTTCTCTCACATATGTAAACCACTTCTATAATGTATAAACATATACAATACATTTATTTATGAAGATTAAAAGAATTTATTATTATTATGACAATTAGGATTATTTTAAATTGTGTAGTTTTATTAGTTTTTCTATAAAATGGAGATTTAATAACTATAGATTAGCATTAGATAGGTGCCGATCTAAAAATAGGTTTGATTTGAATTCTAAACTTAATACAGTAAGATTTTTTTTAGTGCAATTTTTTAAAAATTAACTAGTTTTCTGTAAAATGTCATTAAATTTTGTTTGTTAAATTCATACGATTATCAAGTAAGTTTTTAAGTTAAATACATTCTTTCATACTCTAAAACTAAAAATTAGGTACATAGCAACCTATTTCTAAAAACCTAAATTAATATATTGATTCATAGACTAGATTGGGTTTGTTAGAGTCCTATTATATCATTTGATATTGTCACCTTCATATTTGAAATTTAAATGATTTTCTGTGTAAATCTCATGAATAATTCCTTCAAATTTCTTCTTATCTTCGTAGTTCATTAATCTGTCCTTGAAAATATAATTTGCTTCCATAAATAAAACCTGAAATTCAATTTACATGTGAAGGGCTAAAATAAGGTAAATATAAAAATGTGAAATTGCTTTAATTACTTGAGCTGCATTATTGATGTCATTGAATTGGTATCGACTTAAGTTTTGACACAACTCGATTAAAATATGATTTGTGAATGTATAATGAGGTGTCTGGACTGATGTAAGTGTTTCTCTAGTCTTAAAAGTAAAATAAATGATGATAATATTTAGTTTAAGATAAACTTTAAAATTTTTTTTAATATTATACCTTCATTAATAAATCTACAATTGCATTTGTGATTTCTTTTTTATCGGTTATCATAGTTCCTAAGTATTCAGAGCAAACATTTGTAAGTTCATGTTTTTGTGGCGATCTATAAATGTATTTTAATGGCAATTATTAATTTGTATTGCCTATTAAATAAAGTTTTGAATTTTAATTTACTCTATGTATAAAATGTTACTAGCTGAAACAAGTCTTGGATTAATTCCATCCGTAGAAGTTAGGCTATTAATAATTATAATATTATTGTCTATTTTCATCCATTCCAAAGTAGTAGGCTCATAAAATCCACCAAAAAAAATTAACTGAAATATTTAATTTCACAATGACTTAACTTATATTATGCTAATATCAGTATACAAATAACAATTATTGTTGGTATATTTCTCGTTTATGAGGCACCTTAAATTACAGAATTTTTTTATTCATGTACTAATTTTAACACTTAAGAAAACGGTACACCGGCTGTCCCTCATATCATTCTCAATCGCACCCTACCACCTCTCTTTTGGTCTTACTCTAACTTTTATTCGGCTTACATTTATTTTCATTACAATTCTTACTGTTTCAGATTCCACTCTCCCCGTGATATGCCCAAACCATCTAAATCAATTTTCTCTCATTATGTCTATTATTAAAGCCTCTTATGATGTGTACTCATTTCTTATCCTATATTCTCTAGTCAGTCCGTTCAACTACCTAAGCATTTTCATCTTTGTTAGATATACTCATTCGCTGTTCTATTTTTATATCTACCATCCAACTACATCCCAAACCATAAAACATAGTCAGTCTCATAACACTTTTGTTAAAATTACTTTAAGTCTCATTGGAATTTTCTTGATATATAAACCATTTGCCGTTTCTTTTTATTTTATCTAACCACACTGATTCCTATGTTTCACATCCTCATAAAAGTCACTGGTTATTGGACAAATGATCCTGGCTACCTACTTAAAATTCTTAATCTCGCCGATCACCACTCATTGTCTTTAGCTATCTTATCCTATTTCTTTAAACTCATACTTTGTTTTACTACTATTTATCCTTAGTCTCTTTCCTTCAGATTCTTCTCTCTATTCCTCAAGCATATTTTTAACTTATTCCAGATCTTCCTTATCAAAGATTATTCATCTACAAACATCATGCACCATTGTACATCTTCTCACCTTTTTTCCCCCGTGCACATCCGAGATGATAAAATTCGCCAAAGTCGTGTTTAGAACTCCTCACACTGTTTGACAGATTTTTACACTGGCTATTGATATGACAAAACCTCATTTGTCGAATCTTATGACAGGTAGAGGCATTATAAGAGTGCTCTAATCCTTTTCCATTAGGTATAGGTATAGGTAATTATCAAAATAAAAGTGTGGTCCAAATTTGGCAAACATTTTCGAATTTAGTGCCTTAAGACACACTTTTTGAAAGAAATAAATTGTCAAAAAAAAAGGTGTCCCATAAAATAAAAATGTTCCCAATTATTTTTAAACAAATAGAAAATGACATAAACAAATATTTAATAGAAATAAGAATTTAAGTAAGAATTAGTTCTCTATTCTCACCTGTTGTATAAATGCAGCTAAAGGTATAGTACCCCATTTATCTGGTTTAACATTATTTAAATTCTTGAAATGTAAAATTAAACGGTCTGAACTTTTTGGACGATAAACTCTACCTTTATTGTTGGAAACTATCATACAAACCTAAATAATAATACATACTATAACACAATACTGTAACTTATTTAACCATATGTGAAAAAAGAATCTAAATCATGGAAGGATCATTTAATAAGTAATTTATGGTTTATATATATTTGAATAAATTGTATATAAATTATCAGTATAATATACTTGTTTTTTAATCTAAATACCTGTGCAAGTTTTAATAGAACCTGTTCGGGTGATGTGTGAGCACTACAATGAATTGTAACACATTCAATTCCTCTTAAGACACTTGTACATTTTAATATCATTTTACTAAGGAAAATATTCGATAAATTTTAAATAAAGTAATTTTAACTATAAGTGATTATTGTCGCATACCTTTTGCCTGATGCCGAAGGTCCAACGACAAAAATTGATCTGCTATGTTGTATCCATGTAACTAAAATATCAGTAGCATTTGCTATTCTCGGTGTTACAATTAAATCACCAATTTTAGTTCCAAATAAATTGTCTGTATCTACTAAATTGTAAGTTTCTATATTATTTCTTGATTGGTTATAACAATAATATTTTGTATCAGTTTCTGGTACATACTCTCCAAACATTTCGAAAACCTATTGTAGATATTTTGTAGTAAGTTACATCATATAGTTGTTTGTTAAGTTAAGTTGTTTTACCATTTTCGAAAATTTGTTTCTATGAAATGTTGTTAAATTGGCTCCTAATCCATTAAGTAAACAAATGATAAAATGAGATTTTGATTTGACATCATGAAATAGGTTTAAGGCGTTTTTTACTGTCGATATCATAGAACACTGACATACTAACTGTATATTCATTTGCAGCCATTTGAGTGCTTTAAATTATTTATTAACATTTACATTATCCATAAGTACAAACCATGTATTAAGTTAAATTTACCTTTGTGTAATTGAACTTCATAGTCATTTATAATATGACTATTAGGAAATATTTTTATCCATGAATCGATTACATTATTTATGCTTACATCTTCTTCACTGTATATTAAAAACCAATTAGTTAGATTCTGAATCGAGTATGAATTATATTACCTTAGAAGAATTATACCCATTCTTGATACAGTTGCAGGAGATGCGTATCTTAGAGAATGAGTTTCAAAAATGAAATTCACATTGTTTCCAAATTGTATTCTCCAACCAGATGGTAATGTCAATAATCTATTATCATCTAAAACTGAATTTAGTGATTCTATCCATTCGGGATCCACATCTCCATCAAATATTATCCAAGAAATAATATCTATAATTCACAATTTAATTTGAAATTTATAGTTCTTGACAATCTTAAAAGTTAATTTTAATTCAACACCTTAAGATGATTTGATTTTTTAAATTTGTTATTGGTGCAATTATTTTTCTTTAAACAGGTTGGGTGTTTTTTTATTGAAAAATTAGATTCAATTATTATTTATAAAATATTAAATTAAAGAATTTTAATGTTATCAGCGCTGAAGTCATAAAAAAAAAAAATTTGGAAGCTATATTATAAGTTATAAGTGTTATAAACTTATACCATCATTAGGTATAATGACTTAATGTTCTGAAGTGTGTTGTATAATGTTTTGGTAGAGACTAGAGGGTAATTAATATTGTGTAGTAACACATATACATATTGTATAGACAAATTATAATAAAATCGAAAACATGGTTTTCATTTAGAGGATTCGCGACTTTGTGGATTAATATTATTTTACCAGAGTTTTCTGAATATGCTTGTTGAGCAGCTTTGCTGATAATTCCATCGATCCATTGACGTGTGTCTAAATCAACTTTTCCTAAAAGTTGTGACCTCGTTTGAGCTTTTGGGTTTATTTTATGAATTTTTATATTGTTATTTGTAGTTAAAGCCTAAAATGTATACTTCGTTAAAGAGCTATTTTATAAGAAAAAAAGGAAAAAAAATAATGCTTTTAAATATTCTTTACCTGGGATAAGAGTTGAATAATGGTGGTTTTTCCAGTTAATGGTGGTCCCATTACCACTACTCCCATACGTTGTTGTAGCTGTTCGTAAAGTTCAATACATTTTTGTTCCTAAAACAATATAAATGTATAAGTATATGTTGGGTACATTTTTAAACTAAATCAATAATTTACTTGTCTTTGATTTAATTGTAAATCCAAGTCTTCAGCTGCTTTCCGTATTTTTTGAATTAATTTTTCATATATTTGAGGGCTATTTGTTACTTTTACTTCTGGAAATATATCTGAAATAAGTGATTTGAACAATATGCTGTCTTCAAATGTTAGTTTTGATATTGTATTTAATTCCAATGCTTGAACAGCCACTGAACATTCTTCGGAAAGTAATTTTAATGTAGGTGAAGCTTTTAAAATTGTACCACAAAAACCAATAACTGTCTTCAAAGCTCGAAGACCCCAATCATAATGTTGTTGATTACTTAATAATTGCCTAAAAAGGTTGATATTATAACTAAAAGTAATATTTTAAAATAATTTAGTAATAAATATTACTTGGCTGAATCAAATGTCTCTACTAGTTTTTTAGATAAAGTTTCTGGGTGTTTAAAGCCTTCAGCATGAAGTGATACATTAGCTATTATAGTTTGATCTGGTTTACTCATAACCACAGGTCTAAAAAGTTGTTTAAGGTTGTCAGGTAATTTATTTCTACCTCCATAACCTTGTCCTGCTGGATTTAATGTAACAAATATTCCTGCATTTAAATTTATATTGATCTGAAATATATTTATATTAATCAAATTAGATTAATTTGATTCTCAAATTAAACTAAATGGTATTTTGTAAGTTTAATAAAAATTTTTTTATTTAACCTTTTGGTTATCTAAAATAAAACTAGTTTCTTTATTTTTAATCGCTTCCTGTATTGGATGTATTTTAGTTGATATCATTGATAATGTGGAATCTTCTAGGCGGTTAAATTCATCAAAACAACCCCAGGCGCCACATCTTGCCAAACCAATTAAAATTCGTGTCAAAGACTTGATATCAATGCCTTCATCACAATTAAAAACTAATACTTGACGACCAAAGAGATATCCAAGGGCTTTGACTGATTCCGTTTTTCCGGTACCAGCTGGTCCATACGGATTTCCTCCAAATCCCATACTCATTGCCTAGTAAATATTATGATTACATAATTAATTCAATTATAAGTTTTAAATATACTTTTAATTTTTCTTACTTGAGTAAGGGTTAAATAACAGTTATCTGTGAGTGGAGTGTGGACTAATTTAGGTGAAATTCCTTGGTATTCATACGAATACCAAAATTCTGAATCCACCATTTTAATACTTATTTCACCTCCAGTATGTGAATAAAACCTTTTAAATGTTATTATGTTAACACATTAATTCTAAACCAATAAAATGTAACTATGTAGATATTAATAACCTTATTCTTTTTTGCCATTCCCAATCATCAATAGATGATATCCGTGATTTAATGAGTTCATCTACTACACTAAGATGATGTATTGTATCTAAAATTAAGCCTTTTATTTTTAAATGTAATACATTTTCTCCACTAATAGTACTTTCAATATTTAATGTTGTGTAGGTTTCCAATTGATTCTGAAATAAGTCATAATAGTATAAGTACTTATAATATTAATTTCTTAAACAATATATTTGTATATATTCAAAGTTGGTTTTTATGATAAGAACAATTTATTTACTTTTGTAAACTTTTTATTGAAGCTATAATTTAATTACTTTAAGAGACTTTTGCAACTGTTCTAATTGTCGTTTTTTTATTCCTTCTTCACATCTTGAACAGAAAAGAACTTCGTTTACCATGCATAAGATTTGTGAAGGATATTTTAATGGATCTGGTTCTTTGAGACAGTTTATAAAACATATTTTTAGTGTACTTGTTATTTCTTGAACAAGCAATTGAAGCCATTCCTGTAAAATTAATTAATTTAAATTACTGTAAAATCATTTTAATTTTCATAATTATTAATTTGTAAAAAACAAATACAACTTAATTAATTAATTTAAAATTTAAAAGTACAAATGCATTTTTTGTAGTATTTATCTTATTATAAATCAGAATTTGGTAAGTAGGTATTTAAGTAATATTACAAAAATTCTTGATATTTTTTATCTTTTTATTTTTGTTTTCATGGTTTAAACTTACGTTTTTGTAAAACAACTTTATCATGAAATTGAACTTATATGCTACTAGGCAAAAATATTAAATACAAATTGATTTACATTTTATTTGATACTAAAAATAATATTTGAATATCTCACACTAGTACAATACCTACCTCAATTTGGTTAGAAACTTGTACAGGCTTAATAAGATTTACGACTTCATTTTGTGGCGATTCTATTGCAATTATATTTCCAGATGAATCAAATTGAACATTTTGTACACCAATAAATAATTTTTTAAGATGTGCTTGCACAACTGAAACTTTTTGGGTTTGCCCAATCATTTCTAGTAAATCTTCATCACTTAAAAAGTAAAATCTTGGAAAACTACTGCGTTTATCCTTTACATTATACAATATATGTAATATACATTTAGTATTAATTAATTCAGTATAAAGTAAACACAAAATATATTCACCTCAAGAAAATTGTTTAAACTTTTTTTTGTTGTTGCTAATAAATTAAGCATAGATTCTAATAAATTTTTTATGTTATTTATTTTCAAAAATTGTAACATTTTTGAGTCTAATGATTGCTGTAATATATATTTAAAATCTCTATCTACTCTATCAAACCTTAATTTAACTTCTTTATCAATTTTTAATGCACCACTTCCAAATATTGGATCTAAATACAGCCATCTATCATAATATGAAAAATCAATAAAATATCAATAATACGTTTTTTAAATGTAAATTTTTAATTAACTCACTTTCTTTGTATATGAGAAAATTGCCTTAAATAAGTATCAAGTTCCATTAATTTACCTTCCCATATACTTGATTTATCTAAAAATTGTTCATCATTTGAAGTATTTTTTATTGATTGTAACAAACATTGTTTTTCTCCAATCTATATTAAAAAAAAATACAATGAAGTATAATTTATAATTACTTTATAAAATATATATGTATTTATAGAGTTAAACGATTTGCATTGTTAATTTAGAAAAATATAAATGTAATGTATTTAATTACTGAATTTAATATAGTTTTAAAGTCACTAATGATACGAATGGTCTGGCCTTTAGAATCAATATGATTTATAGTAGAAAAATTTGTTTCAAATTCCCAAATTTCTAATTCAGATAGTGCTTGTCTGATTGTAATTTCACTAGCTGCCTTGGTATTCAATTCCTATTAATTATTATCAAACATTATTATTTTTCAATCCTTATTTTGATGTTAACCTTTTATTATTTTACCTGTAAACTAGTTTGCTTTCCTTTAATACTGTCTTTTACTAAAATAAAATCTTCAAATTTTAACTGTTCAATGTGTTTATATGAAATTCCAATAATTGAAAACATTTCTATCCAATGTTTTTCAGTAAAAGTTTCACCTTGAACATATTTAATGCAAAGCGAAAAAGCCTAAAACCAATATATCATAACAAATAGGTAGCTGCTTATTTAACAATACATTTTATATGATCAATTACCCTAAGCGATTCTAATTCATTATGTATTTTAATCGTCAATGGAGATACAGGTGTTTCTTTTAATTTTTCTTCCCAATTTAAAATAAAATCTATCATTTTTTTATATGCTTTACTGCGAAATCCGAGCCATTCTTCTTGTCCAATGGTCTGCAAATCTGAAAATTGTATTTAAAGTTATTTTTACTTTATTTTGTATTAATTTTGTTCATGTATTTTAACCTGAATTAAATCCCTCATATACTCCCCATATGTTTTCCAAATACTCCATATCATTCTCTATTAAGTCATACATACTGAAGTCTAGTATATCAATGTAAGCATCTTTACAATCGTTCCTAAAGTGAGAAAATACATTTGCATTGGTACTGTTTACATTTTATACCAATCATTTAATATAATTAAAAAGTATGGGTTATACAAATTAATTTATAAATTCTAAAAAAAACATTATATTGTGAATAACATTTTGATAATCGTACACTATTTTTTCTTTTTGTTCTTTTAACATATTCCATTCAGCACGGCTATTTTTTAAAAAATCGACCACTTTTTTTAATTTAGAGTTATTTTCATCTTCAAACCCTTTTGGTTTGTATTGTTGCCATCTCGAATGGAAGGTATCGAACATAGTCAAAACTTTTTGCATTTCTGTAGTTAAATTGCTTTTCATATTTTCTATCTGTTGTTTCATAATCATTTGATGATTTTCTAGGACATTTTTAAAGTTTTCCCAGTCAGATAATGCTTTATTCATTTTATCTACTTTTTCATTTGTCCAATTTGATAAAACCTTTTGTTTTTTTATCATTTCTAAAACTAGAAGATTCATCTAAAATAAAATAATTTAAATTTGTGTCAATTTAAAATCAAGAACTATTTTACTTCATTTGACGCATCAACAATTTTTTGATGATTGTTGTTCACTTCTTTTGCTGATGAGGACTGTTTTTGAAGAGTGTTGTTTGATTCCTCGATAAATTTGTTTAAATTGGCAATATCAAATAAAATTGAAGAATGCAAAAAAGTTGACAAAGTATCCCAATATCGGCGATTATGTGTTTCTAACTCTAAACGCACAGCTGCAGTACTCACAATAAAACATTCAACATTCAACTCAGCACTACAGTGAAAAAATATATAAATAAAGTATACTATTTTCATATAGAAATAGAAAACAAACCAGTTGAATTTAGCTATTTGTTGGCCCCATGATTTTGATGATCTAAAATTGACTTCCCAGTCGTGTGCTGTTTTAATAGTTTCTTGAATCATTTTCTCCATATCAATTGATCCGAGTGCAACTCTACTTTCCCATTCTTTTAAAATATCTTCTAGTTTTTCAAATAAATGTTCGGCTCTTGAGAATAATTGTGTAAATTTAGGAGCATTGCTTATAAAAAATGTAAACAAATCTCATTAAAAAGAAAAAAAAAACTCATTAGTTTAATTACAAAATTATTAATTTTACATACCGATCTACAATGGATACAAATATAGAATTAGATGAATCAACTATACCATGAAAGCCAATTGGCATAGATATAAATTTTTTTAGCTGAGAAAAATATTTCATTCGTATCTCTTCTATTGGAGGGGAAAACTTAAGTTGTCGCTGCCTAATACCATATTTAATATACATTATAAATATTTTTAAATTTAAATGTATTTATTTTAGTTAATTACCTATAAACAATTTCTATTTTAAAATCAGGTAAATGTTGATTTAAAGCTTCGAGTCCAATTTGATATCTATGGTTTAAAGCTTTGTACAATTGATAATCCAAATGTGTTTTCCATGCTTCACAATTTGAGAACTTAAAAAATAATTGAGTTTTTATGTAAATAAAGTTAGTAAATATATAAACGTAAATTTACACATTGTATTACCTTTTCCTCGACTTGTCTTACAATATCTCTTATTATTTTTAATCCAAGCTTCCATTGATATTGATCTTGTAAAATATCTATACTCATAAGATTGATAATCTAAAAAATATATAATTTTATTAACATAAAAAATAAATTATATTGAGTAATTTTTGTTTATCACAATCCATTAATTTACTAAATAAACTTTTTGAAATATTTATTTTTGTTTTTGGTTTTTTATTAAATTTTAAGCTATTACAATATATATAGTTATTATAATATGTTTGAACAAAAAGGACTTTAAATTTGGTTAAAAATAAAATCCTAATTGTAAAACCTTGACCTTCAATATTCATTTCGTGGTATATAAATCACTGTATATTGTGAATAAAATAATTTTACTAACAGTGTAAGATTTTCTCAGATAATTTAAAGTGAATTTGATTTCTGTTTTTTTTTAATCATTATGAAATTGGTTAAGCTTTATTTCAAAACCATTTTTAATTTTTTACTCCTACTCCATGTAGGTACCTACATACCTAAATAAGTAGATATATTTATTTTTAAAATAAGAACCCCCATTTTTTGAACACAGGTTTGAGTAGAGAATATTTCTCTAGACATTTTGATATGCATAAAATTAATATCAGATTTACCGTTTATGAGTTATAACTATTTAAAGTTAAGACTAGAGGATTAGGGAAGAGTAATAAATTGCATGATAACGTTACCCTATTTGTATAATTGTATATATTGTATGTTTCTTATTTGAAAAACAAAAGTATATACTTATTTAAAGTATATGGAGTTGGGATAAAAAATAAAGTTTAATCAATTCCATAATGATTAAAAAACAGAAATCAAATTCACTTAAAATCCCCCAAGAAAATTGCTGGTTCTTGATACAAAAATCACTCTGTATATAGATTATATGTATATTATTAGATATTACTATATAATATATAAAATGACATGTAATGGACTAGGTATATGTATAGTTAAAACTTCATATGGAAAACTTATATATATTTTTAAAATTTTTATATCTTTATTAGAAATTGAATTATTTACATTTTTGTGCCTCCTGAACAATTTTAATTTATAGAAATACCAGGTTCTTGCACTGGACCTATTGTAATAACTGCAAAAATATAGGTAGCCAGTAGGTACCAACAAAAATATTTTACCTACCTTATTAGATATTACTTGATGATAATTGGCTAATGATTGATTTTCAACTGATATCTTTTCCATAATTTTTCGCATTTCAAGTATATAGGTATTAACAGAACGAATATCGGACCACTTAACTGATTTTTGTCGTTTGACCAAATTTAACAACTCAACTGCTGATGATAACATCATCGGTCTTTGGGATGGAATCATTCGATCTCCTATTGTATTGTGGAATGAAGCTATCTGTAATTGAATTTATTTTGATTGTAATCATTTTTTATATATATGTAAAGTATAGAATTGTACTTGTTCAAGAGATTTTGCTTGGCGTAGAAATTTACTGCCTGTTTCCGATACATTTTCTATTTCCGGGGGAATATTGTAGCCAAGAATTTTTAACATTTTTACTTCTCTTATTAATAGTTCTATATCTGGATTAAAATTAACTTTCATAAGTTTATCAGATTGAAAGTAGATTACAGACTCATCAGAATTCAACCTTTAAATAAGTTAATTGGACAGTTATACTATGAATAATTTTATTATTTGTCATTTTGATTAAATGTTAGTATCCATATGAGTACCTATATTATGTTTAATAACGAATTTTCAACATTTTTCTAAGAGGGGTACTGATAAATTATATGTATTTCAAAAGTATCTAAAAATAGATGCCTTTTTTAGATATGTTTTTATTGAAATTATCAGTGTTTGAGGGGGTCCAAATACCCTGGACCCCTCCCCTTAAATCCATCACTGATTATGTTAATAATATTATGTATAGTGTATATATATATTTTTATGTTTATCTTAACTGTAAGGATAATCAGCTAATCTTGTGCGTTTTTTTAAATTTATATTTAAAGATAATAACCATGACACATAGAAAGAGTTCTGTACTAATAACATTTGCTTTTTTTCGGGCATTTCATTATGTCTAGCCGAGTGCTATCAAAATGAATGACATGCTAAGAGTTCAAAAATGAAATTTGAATGGGGTATTTTTTTTTGTTTATTTTGATAGTTTAAAAGAATTCTTTTTAAAAGGTTTTTTTATTTTTTTTAAATTTTTTTTTCAAGTGTTTATTTTAAGGCTGTAATTAAGTTTTGAACACTTGTTTATTCCATGTGTTAAAGCCTATCATAAGTGTTGTATGCATGAAAAAAAAGGAATCCCATTGACAATTATTCGAGTATAATTATTTTAAAACTTTATATAGGTATATTATAAAATCAATGATTAAGTAAAACAATGTTAATCGATAATATTTATTTAAAATAGAAACTTTAGTTTATGTTTTTATGGTTAAGTGGGTAATATCTATGGTAAGCAATAAATATAGGTATATATAAAAACTAAAATATATGCATTTGAGTAGTTATATTTTATAATTACTTTTTAACTAACAGTAACAAATTATCAGCTTAGAATTAAAAGTACGTTTCAACTAAATGCAACTTTTTCAAGAAAGGCAAAATATTTTTTTAAAATTAAATATACATTTCTAGTAAAATGGTTAATAAAAATTGTTTTAAAAAATTGATTAATGTACATTAAAAACAAAAATCTCTTTTTGATTGATACATTCTTTTAATTCTAAGCCGACGAAATATTTAATTACAAAATGTTAATATTAGTGTTAACGTTTTGTATTTATAACATTTAAACCTACCTAAAACTTTTATTTTGGATCGCAGATTTTCTGTCTTTGATCCAATTATTATAAGTATCCGTAATCATACTGCTTATGTTTTTTTTTTGGATTGTTATTGTTTCTTTTAGTTGTAGATAATCATTTAAATGTACAAGTATACGGTTGCTAACTTTTTCGATATCGTTCAACTAAAATTAACATATAATATTATTTCAATTAAATATAACTACAAAAATAATAGCACCTAATATAAGTTTTCAATACCTATTATTTTAATGTTATATAGTACCTACCTTAGCTTCCTGTTGTTTTAATGAATATAAATTTCTTATAATTGGTTCTAAACCAGCTAATTCTAGTACATTAATTTTGTGTGTATATTCTCCATCAACATCACCCATTGCGCCAATAATCTTTTTTAAACAATTTAAGAAATTTTCCAATTCTCCTTTAAGCTGAGCATATATTTTAGGTCTTTCTATTATTTCTTGATAACGAATAAATTCGTGAATTAGCTGTTGAAAAACCCAATTATTGATCTACTACAAATTGGAGTGACCAAAAAAAAAAAAAAAACATAATTTCTTACTTCAACTGTGTTTGATTTTTTACGATTAATCAAATTTCGAAGTTTTCCAGCAATTAAATCTTCGGCTGGTTGTAATTTCTGTTCAAATTTGTCAACAGCTGTCGTCCACGTTTCTTTTGTATACTTATTTAATTGGCTTACATCATTAAATTCTTAAAATAAAATTGTAATTATTTGTATACACGATTAATAAATAAACGTATTAAAGAACTTTGAATTCTTACCAATAAATGATTTCAAATTTTCTGCTGTTCTTAACTTTTCTTGTTCATAGACAGTTAACAATTTTATCATTTGATAGTTGACACATAAAATTGATATTATCTAAGATCAATAAAATATTTAATAATAAAAACGAATTAACTATTTTGTTAAATACAAACTTCTTCTATATGATTTGAAAACAAAATTAAATTTTCCGGCAAGTATTTTGGGCCCATCCATTTATGATATGAATAATTGGGCCAGTACAGTACAGTTAGCTGTTCACAGGTTTTAATCCATTTATTACAAGTTGTTTTACACAATTTCAAAATGTCGATGTTTTCATTTGAATCCCCAGTCCAAATATTCATATTATTTGTTGTTCGTTGTATTAATTTGATTATACCGTTTCCAATAACTTCAAATAAGTGTTCCATTCTAGATTGAGGATATTTAATTTCTTCAATTTTCCATACATCATCAAAACAATTATAAATGTTTTCTAAGCATTCTTCCAAGTCTTGAATATTTGATTCTCTAAATAAATTGTTTTAGTAATAAAATAGTTGTTTATTAATTGATTTAATCAAATATTGGGTACTTTAGTTGTTTTGCTACTGGAATAAATAATGAACACATTTTTTCAGCTGCTATTAACTCTGCTTTATTCTTTGTATGTTTTTTAACTACAGACCAATAATCTGCTTCGTCCTCAATATCCAAAATAGCTACAAAAATGAATAAATAGTGTTGATATTTATGGCTGTGGTTTATATAATATAAATTTTTGTTAAATAATTACCTCCTAAATGTGATTCTATTAAATTATTTGATTGATTAAATGATGACTTAAAAATGGTTGTTTTTAGGCTCATCTCTAGATCTGAAATAAGACATTGCAATTTTGGGTCTAGTTTTGTTTCTGATTCTGTATCCTATGAATAGTTAAAATATTGATAAAAATCTCGTAAATAGTATATAATACGCATAATAAAAATATATTTAAAATTACTTTTAAAAGCGATGGTGCGTATATGTAATGTAAGCTATGATAGAGAGCTTCTGTTGGAGAAGCCAACATGGAATATACGCATATAATAGAGTGTAAATTTTGCTCCGTTATACTTTCTGGTCGTATTTTATAAAATACTATTATTTTATGATTTTGATCTTTTTGAAAAGTCTAGAAATAAATAGAACACGGTTGTCATATAATAAATTAGTGTAATTATTAATAAAATTTTATAATTCTAAATTCCGATACAATAATACCTATGCAATTAACAAATCATAGTGTTTTTGTTTCACTTACAATTTTCTCAATTGCCTCGAGTGTATTTGTGTCCGTACTTTTTATGTATAACGTACAACAATTAGATGAATTCAAAAATGCATTTAGGTATTCAGTACCTGATTTTAAAATATTTTTTTCATCAATTGTATCTAGTCCAAAATAATTCCCTAAATGTACGTAGATACATATACAAAAAAATTAAAATTGGGTAGCTTATAATATTATTCTAAATTACCTGCCGTTCTCGTGATAAAGTTTTCTCTAATGTCTCCCATATTTATTTATTTATTTGAATAAATTAATTCATTTAAAATTAACAACGGATTTAAGTTGAGTTAACAAATTTCATACGTATTTTGTAAGATTTCATAACATTACAGTGAAAATACCTGCTATTGTACCTACCTAGTGGATAGGTATTACTTTTGTTGTTGCCTGTGGACATATATTCACCATGGCAACGCGTGGTAATAACGTACAACAACAAATGGAGATTTTTTAAATGCCATTTAAACTACGAATAATCGAACGAATGACTAGATTATTTTTGAACAGAACACAGCAATCATGCATTTGATTCTTTATCTTGTTTACTTTCTAATTTACTTTTCTGTCAAGTTATAAGTTTTAGTTCTATTAATGAGGGAGGCACTGGGATCACATGCACCTTCCTTCCCTTAATATTATTTATTAAATTATAAGCGTATCGAGGAACGTTATTGGTTTTTACTAAATAATGCGTCTTGAGTACTTTTTTTTTATTTTAAGCATATAACGATGAGGATTTGTATTTTCATTTTAACTTTTCTATCAGAAATCTGGCTCTGATCATTAACTTTAGAGATGGTTTCTGATAGAATAATTAGTCTAGTGAATGCATTTAGAAAGTCATTTTTTGATTTTCCTTGTAGTTTTTTTTTAATATTTTGGAAAAACTGAGAGACAACGTCGGAATAACACATTTTATGTAATGGCTTAAGTGGCTTCAGTTTGTTTTTTACGTTGTAATTCAGTTTTAAAAATCGTAGTGGTATGTGAAATCTTTGCTAATTGGTTTTATTAAATTTTGCTAGATGTTCAAAACAGTATGGCTAGTTATTAGCTATTTATAACCATTTAAAATTTTCTAGGTTTTTTAGTGTTTATTTATTTTTATAAAGATATAACTTTTAAGATTTCTAAAAAATATTCGAAATTGTCATACAATGTTTATCATACGTTTTTCTTATTGTACTATGGAAATATTGAAAATCACTATTTTAGGTTATTATTAGGTTATTTTCAGGGGCTTCATTTCATATTTTTTCACGGAATGCAAAACGAATATTGAAAATTCAATAGGAAGTAAAACCGCTTGCTTTGATCATGTACCACATAAAGAACAAAATTAATAAATTTCCATATAAAATTTTATTTTTCAACTATAACATATTAATACTCTTTCATGATAAATACCTACAATATTCAAAAACGTATTTTAATTCATCTTAGTATCTTTAGGTATTTTAAATATAAACATAAATTAATTGAGTAGGAAGAAAAGTATTAAAATATTCTATTTTTTCAATAATAATAAAATAAAAAAGAGCTAGTACTGGGGACGATTACAGCTACCGATGATGTTAGTGGGTAGTTAAAAAGGTGGTAAACATAAAGTTATTTAATTTATACCTGTAACCAACAATAAACCATTGCTAACGAAAAACGATTTGGAACGAAGTTTGGTTATACTATACGTGTTTTGAAAGACCGTAATATTTACGATTTTCGTCAAAATTTGATTTTAAAATTCTTATAAAAAGAAAAAAAAATTACATTATTACGTATATTCTATTTTTTTTTTTTACCACTATTATGTACGATTTATATTGTTAACTGTCAAATTTTCAAGCATTTATGTCTATTCAAACAATTTTATCCACAAAGTAGGTACCTATCAAATAAAAATTACGTAAAAAACTCTCAACATTTTCTATATCAAATTTATTTTCACCTACTACTTATATTATGATCTTAAAAAGTGAAAACGATGCTTATTGTTCAAGTATAATTTTTTATTTATAACATTATTCCTAGATTTTTATTTTATCTAGATTATAGATGACACCAATTCTAAATACTATACCTACCGTAGCAGGTTAGTAATATACTGGTATAATGTATAATAATATTATCAATAGGTTATCACTTAACGATTATTATATTATAATACCATAAATATTTTATCACCTTTTAATGTAGGTTATTAAAGACTAGGTACATATCAAAAAAAAAAAAAAAAAAACAATATAATGTGATTTAAAGTGTTAATTGCAGCAATATGTTTTCAATAACATGTTCAATGTTCATGACCACTGTTGTCGAACAGAAAAAAAAATCCGTCCAGTACCATGACAATATTGTAGTAGGTACCTAATGTATTCGAACAAACATTTTAAATTATTGCATTAATACATTTAAAAACCTTTGACAATTGACCCTTGTCTAAATTATCGCATTCAGTAGTTGTTGTGTCTAATAAAAATCACAAAAGCCATAACCGATGTAACAAATGTATACGCTAATACCATAGATCATAAGGCATACGAAAATACAGGTACAAAATATAATTTAATGTTATAATTGTATACATTTGTACAGTAAATGATAACATTATAATTTATAAAAAAAAAAAAATATTAAAAAATTAATAATTATTCATTCGATTGTGTTTTATCTCTTTAGGAAATTAAATCAATGCAACATTTATGTAGTTAGACTGACCATTTTGTTTTGTAAAAAGAAAAGCATTATGAATTTTCATAACCCGCATTCACATTTCTAAATTTTGTATGTTCATTCAAATAATAGTTAATTAAAATTAATTCATAATATATTTACATATTACGTAAACGAATATCAATTATCTATTCTCTACATATTCAAAAAATACAAGTATCAACACAAATTATGTTACAATAACCCATAATACCTATTGTTACTATCAAATATTTTGTTTACCTATAATATTAGGTAGATACCTTTAGGTATATAAAACATAGATTTTCGCATAGGTACTCGATTAGTCCTTATTTTACTTGCCATAAATGTATAATACCAACATTTCGGAAAATGCATGGGCTCATTAAATTGTAAATTATTGAGTATTTTAAGAATGATTTTCTCATTAACAATATAGGTAGGTATGTTGGTACCTATATAATTAAATTATATTTTCAGTCAAATGATGGCTTATTATCAGTACATAATCTGTGAATGCGTGAATAATAATTATTTACTTTATTATTAAATATCTAACTACCATTACTTGCTGAGAAATGTTTATAGATAAATTAAGATATTATTAATGTAAATTGTAAAATATGTACCTACCTAGTATAGGTATTAAAAGTATAATTAGATGTAAATTATTGTGAAATTGCATCATTTTTTTTATTGAATTCTTGTCTATCACTAAGTAACCTTATTCTCACCCACCACCCGAAAACGCTAAAAATTAATACAAATCGTATTAATACTAATTGGTAACTTATTTTATGCTTGATACAATATACGATAACAATATCCTTATAGGGATAGGAATAGGGATTCTATGTAATGTGTATACGTACTACGTATTTGTCTACATGGAGCAAAAAAGCCAAATGCTGTCTTAACTTCTTAGGTACAAATTTGTGTACTCAAAAATTAAATGGTAATGTCAAGTATATACAATTTTTTGTGTTCATAGCATTTAAGATAATGCATTAAAAACCCGTGGCAGCAACAGGTTAATATTTATTAAAATAATACCTACCTGTTGCGAGTTAAATGTTAGGTTCATAATCAAAACGATACCAAAAAAAAAATAACAATAAATAACAGAAATAACATATACAGTTATTTTCAGTTAAAATTCAATTAACAATTTATTATGGCTTCATTTTATTTAGTTCACGGAAGTTCCTTATTCAATAAATATTGATTAAAATCATTAGTTATTGAACAAAATGCATTTTTTGGTTAAATATTTATATTAGAATATTAGATATTACGAAATTAACCTTCTACCTATACTCAATTCCGTCAAAATTGCATAATGTATAGGTACTTCGGTAATTAATTAATCATATAATCAATCAATCAATCTAATATTACTAAAAACTAAAATAAGTAGGTACCCACCCATTGCTTATTAAAATTACCTACCAATAAATATTTATATGTAAATGTTGATCAGATGATTATTACCCTTTTAGATGATATCTTGAAAATGTACGTATGTAGGTATATTTTACATTCGGAGCATAGCGAGGTATGTATTGGTTTTATAATAATGGTTATTTTTTTTTATACCGTGTAAAAAATTTCTACCAGAAATCTTGCTCCGATGTATCAAGTGTAGCATTTTTTTGGAAAGGAAATATTATCTTGTTGGTGCATAGACGAGATAATTTTTTTGATTTTCTAAGGGGTTTTCATAATAATAGGAAGAACCCGGAATAAATGTATAGATAAGGTCTGTGTCACACTATGACGGTTCGACCGCTTATTTCATGGCGTACTTAACCGCGGTGTTTTGGAAAATATACATTTCTCATCCAAATTACGTTTTATAGAAATATAATATTCTCATGGGTTAAACGAGTCATGGTAAATAAATTATATAGTCTACGTATTATATATATGTTACGGTTAGTGTTATAAAATTGGTTAATGTCGTTATAATTATACTTTTTAAATGTAAAAATCAATTGTGTGCTGTTAGTTTTAATACGAGAATGTATGAGCCTATTATCAAAGTTAAAGGTAAGAACATTGTCTATCTTTGTACGTCGGTTTTTTCTCAGTGTTTTAATTTTCAAGTGAGTTACAAACATCTGAAATATTATAATTTAAAAATTGTTGAATCTAAATTAAAAATTAAAATTTCGAGAAAAACCTACGTACAAACACAAACAATATGCTTATCCTTATGTTAGTTAATAACAATAAGGCCAATACACTCCAATATTAAAACAAACAGCACAAAATAGGTTAAAGTGTAATCATAACGACGTAAACCGATTTTACAACATTCACCGTAACATATATATCAGTGACGGACCCAGATGGGCGATAGAGGCTCTTCTCTCCCCCTAGTTCACTCTACAATTTACTCTTAGCTGCTTTAAACTCTTAGTTTGATTCATTTCTTGATCAATTTTTGTCAATCCGTTAACGAGATATTCCACTTTTAATTTTGATTCGGAGGAAATTAGTGAAGTATCATTTGTGTGGCATGAGGCGTGGCGTTATTGAATATTCTCCCTCAACCTAAATTTAAAAGTATATAAGAATATCTCTTCAGCGGAATGACAGAAATAAAAATTTTAACTGATGCTCCATCCATTTAAGGCATTTTCAAAATAAGTTGTAATTTGGAAATCAAAAGTAAATAGTCGTTTCACCCCCAAAAATAAGGGTGAAAAAAATGATGGTGTAAAATTTTTGAACTATTTGTTTCAAAGTTTTAAAAAAAGAATTCCGAAAAAATAAAATCTTTCCGATATAATGACTGTTTTCAATTTAGTGAATTACCCTGTATGCATATATATAGGTGAATAATATACTCGTATATTAATTATTAGCTACGTATATAATAATGAATAAATAAAAAATAATATTAAAATATACAAAGTTAATTTTATTGCACAAAGAAATTCGCAATTTTTAATAATACGCCTTCTTGAAGTGGCGGTGTATAAATGATTTCGACAAGGTAGTCATAGTTTACATTTTGTATTAATAAGTATATAAGGTATGGGTTTTATTTATAATAAGTAGGTATAGAGAAATTTGCAAACAACTTAGGTCGTTAACCAGTAAACAATACTTAATATTATTATGTTATAATTTCTATATTCATAGAACCGTCGCCATCGTTTGAAAAAATATTAAACATTTATCAAATCTAGTTACACGTGTGAATTTATCTAATAGATTACTAATTTCTGTATTATTACAATAATTAGTTTTGTATAAATAAACATAATTTACAACTTCTATACTGATAAACACGAACATAATAAATAAAAAATAAGTACAATTTTCTTCTTATCGATAAGTTATAGTTATTAAGTTACTACGAATTTTCGATATTATCAATTTATATAATGTTTACCTCCTGGCTAACGCTAACCTACTCATAGAAACATAATATATTGATGGATAACAGCAGGCGTGTACGCAAACAAATATTTTAGGGTGGGTTTAAGGTTTTTAAGGTTAAACTACTCATGTTTCGTTACTCTATAAAAACATACATAACATTTTTATTTAAATTTCTGGGAGGATAGGGTGTTGAACTCTTTAACCCTCTTCTATACGCCCTTGGTTGGTAGGCTTGTACAACATTTTTTACTAAATCCACTATAGTGATTTATTACTTTTTAAACTAAAGGTAGGTTATATAGGTAGGTACGAACCGATAAGAACACGATTGCGATCGACCAGCAGATAACCCCTGCAGGCTGCAGGTTAGTGGGTATAATGCATAGACGTACCTATTGTAGTTTCAGGGGAACATTAATGTAATATATTTATAGTGCTACTTAAACTGAAAAGTAATTTAATTTTAATAGTAATTACCTTTTTAATAATACTAGAAATTGTTTTAAAATAAAATTATATAATATTTCCATTCTGTTGCACTCTGTGTATAATTTATAGTGCCTTATATTATAATTATAGGTTTAATAAATCTATAATTAATACATTTTATCATTTAGTACAAAATATTGACGTTTATTTTTTTAATTATAAGTTATATATTTGACCTCTTTAAAAAGGTTGTACTGACTTTTTTTTTATGAAACTAATTAATTTGATTTCGAATAAATACGGAGTCACCTCGAATGTATAATTTAAATATACGAGTAGTAGTATTAGGTATATCTATCACCTATATCTTTCTTATTTACAGCTGCAGTTTAAAGTTTCAAATTTCAACGTTGTTAAAAATGTTTTATGCCTATGACGTACATAGGCACCAACACCGAAATTCAATATCTCATGACATTTAAAAATGTAAATTCATAGTGTCATAAAGTTAACCAAACACGAAACTATAGTGTAATAAGTAGATAATTTATTGATAGTGAAATCATTAATTATTATTGTTATTATTGAAAATAATTTAAATAATAGCAGATACGTTTTATTATGAATATATTAGGTACTTAAACCTAACATAATAATATGCATACACGCATTAATAACCATACAGGCACAATCATATAGTTTATATAGGTATAGATACCTACTTACAAATTTAAATTAAATTTTCTCAAGGAAAACTGTAGGGAAGTAAATATAAAACGCAATACAATACATAATTGTTTTACAGCTGTAAATAATTATTTGAGATTTTTATTTACATATTATATATCTGCGATCAAGGTTAAATAATTTGTATTTTTTTTTTCTGAACTTAATAATAAATACAATTATTGTAGTATTCTACGCATTTTTTACGCGTAATTTTAAAGCTCACAAGTATTCGCCTTTTATAGTATAAGTATACTATATACCGTATACGTATTTCAAATAGGAACTCATCGACCAAAGTAACTGTATAGAACACTATCTTATCTTTCTTATTAGACAATTTTTATTTTTTTATCAACACGGGGGTCATAGAGGCTATTACTCCAACAAAGCAATAATTTATTAATCATTCAGCTACGTCCCATGGAACATTACTAACGGAAATCATAAGCAGTGGTGTAATAATCGTGTAGTGTAAATTTAACTCTTGGTGCATAAATTATTATTAGTTGAACTAAATTTTAAAATGAATGTATCAACACCTGTAAGTTCGGATAAAGTGCGGTATAAAATAAAAGTTAGCGGTCTCCCTAGATTTTATTCGTTATTGGTAAGTTATTTTTTTTTCCGTACACGTATTAATTCGTTAGATTGACTATTTTATTAGGATAATAGGAAAAACATAGTATCTTTAAAATATAAAGTCATCATTATCCGCATACATAACAAATTACTATAACGATTAAAATATTAAATAGTTTTTCTTATTATATATATAAACCTATTATAGTTGAATATAATTTTGTTATAGTTTTAATGATAATATTTTATTGATTTTTATCTAGAATCGATGTACCTATAATATAAAAGTAATTTGAAACCTATATTACTCGGTTTCTATAGATCATATTTGAGTTACTATATAGATTTAAAATATACCAAGCATGTAGATTATTATAAAACTTCGTAAACATAAAACATTTTAAATTCTATAAATACCACATTGCTTCATATTATAATAATTCCACACAAACAGAATTTTAAAATTGTTTTACACCTATTTAATATAAATATCAAAATCTTAAAACTAAAAAGTATTTTATAATACGTGTATTAAATTTGACGATAATCGTGACAGTATTTACTATACAAGTAGGTACATACAAATTGTATTATCAATAGTAGTAGGTCTACCTTACATTACATGGTGCAGTTTCAATTTTTTAATTGGGAGGATGGTTGGACAAATTTATTGATTCATATGAATATTATTCACACCTCTCCAGATAAAAGGTATATTGGTTTTTACTCCACACATCCGTCCCCAATAAAATAAAAGATTATCATATTTTCAAACAGCTAAAACAACAATATTAATAAATTTAAATTAATATTTGTTTTTTATTTAAAAAAGAAAACATAGTCCCCTTTTTTGTAAATTTATCTAAAATATATTGTGTAGAAATATTATTAGACATATCCCTTTCTAAATGTATTAATGAACGATTTGAAAATCTGACTTATGCTTAAAAGATCTAAGACATGTTTTAGTTCTTCGCATTGCGACTGAACTGAACTGGCGGGAACAGTAAACGCCACTTGTTAAAATGAGTATATGCATTTTGTCAGACAGATTTATCCGATAATTATTTTTTCAAATATTTTAAACCAACATCGTTTTATTTATATAAAAATCCAGTTTTTATATCCAACATTTCGAATTTAAGCGTTACAACATCAATGTTACATAGTTTCTACAAAAAGGGAAAATAAAATAATAATCACCAATAGGCAATACTATGAAATAAGATTGTATTGTAATCCTTAGATAACTTTAATCACAAATGTAAATAGTTCGTAGCTGATAACTACATTATGATAATATTTAGCATACAACTGTATCTCAGGGTCTCAGATTATTTCTGTGGCCGCAGTTAGTATAAGTTTTATTGATAATAAGTTGAAAAAAAAACTTATCAGTTTTAACATTTTCATACATTATACGATTTTAAATAATTATTAAAAAATTATTTCATTTGTTACAAATCACGTGCCTTTATAGGTGTGAGGGATAGGTATTGGAAAGGAACTAAATTCTTCTAAACCTTCCAAATTACGTTATGGTAAACATGCATTAATGTTATGGAAAATTATTTTTAGGATCCATTGCTACAAGAATTTTTGAAAATGATCAACGAAGATCTAAAACTGAATTGCATACATGCAAGGTACAGTAAAAAAGGAAATGCGTGGTTGTACCTCACATTTCCAACCGAATCTGAACAGGGGATTGCTTTGAAATTATTAAAAAAATATAACTGGAAAGGTCGTTCATTAATCAGTACGGTTAGTATACAATATATATTAGTAGTTTATTCATTCGTTGTATAAGATTGAAATCAGAGAGAAAAATCTACTTTTACGTACCTAATGTTATTTTTATCTTTTTTATTTATATATGTGGAGCTTTTTTTTGGGGGGGGGGAGGAGGAGAATATATAAAAGTTCTGTGAAATTTTGGTGATATTTTAACTTAACACGGGTAATAATTTATAGCGAGTATATATATTTTTTATATAGATTATTTAGTAAAACCTGATAAATCGCACCTAGAACATAATATTATATAAATATAGGTTTATTACATTATAGACAACAAAATAATATGGAACACTATAATTTTAATAAAATCGATTTTGGTTAAGTATAATATTATATTTTAAGTGATTACCTACTTATCTATTGAAAAATGTATCGATAATAAATTTAATGACTACGATATTAACAAATATTGCTTTTTATTCTTTTTATTTTAGTTTGATAAAATACGTATATCATAATACTCATATATAACCATATATACCATGTATACCCAAATATCATTAGGGCGTGGATAAAATGGATAATATAAGTTTTACAGTAAATACATCATTTTCTTAAATGCGGATTTCTTAATCCTGATTATAAATACGCATGTTTCATAACACCCTGAATAAAATAAAACTTTTAGATTTTGAGTTGACTGTGGAGGGAAGAAGCTTATGGTTTTATAATGATGTTTAATTTTTTTTTTTTATCTGTGAACAACTTTTCTATCAGAAATATTGCTCCGATTTACAAGTGTATAGCACTTTTTCTGAAGGGAAATCTGACTGGGGTGGTACTTTAAGGAAGTCATTATTTGAATATCTCAGAAGTTTTTTTAATTTATTCAAAAACTGGTAAAAACATTGAAATATTTACGAATGTGTAGTAAAATATTGCGGCCTTTTTGTCCTGTGAACAACTTTTCTACCAGCAATTTTGTTTAGTATATTATACTAGTTATACGTCCAAAATATTTAATATTATAATTAAATTTTATTTCACTACATTAAATATATTTTGATCAATTTAATACAAATTTTAGTGGTTTATGTGTTTCAAATTTTAATATAAAATCTTAATTTACTATTTTGGGTTAGTACTTAGTAGATTTACCCATATCATATTTATCGTTAAAGTACTCACTCAATAAATGTTTAAAATCTTTGTTTTTGGTGAGGGTATAAATATAGGTACTTGAATTTTATGTAGTAAATATCTTATAAATGTTAAATCTATTATTAAACCAAATAAAGTCCAGTAGGAATTGTTTTCTGCTTAATATATTACAAGTAAACTTTTCTCTCCGTAAAATAAAGTAGATAATTATAAATATTATAATATTTATAAATTATGAAGTATATAAGTAATAAGTATATTATTTTTGCTTTTAAATAATAATATTACAAATCCGTGTTTGTCAATGTGAATCACCAGATGATTGCCCAACATCCAAAGCTTTATATCGCTTATCTGCTCCCCTGGGTATAATAATTAAAACCTAACAAATGTATACATTAGTTGGTTACAGCTGACACGCCAAAAATGAATATACAATTATCATATGATTTTGAAGGGAATTATGTGGCCAAAAAGCCCAAATTAGACATACCACTCAGTGAACAGGTTTTGATGTCTACAATTCCCTATCATAGCATTGACTACGAAGAACAAGTAAGTAGAAAATGTATAAGCATTTTTTTTTTTTTTTTACTTTGCGATGATTCTGTTAATAACAACTTGCATGTTGCATTTTTGAGGCGAACTTGTATCAAGAGCGATATATAAATGTCTTTTGAATCTATTTTATCTACCTATCTATTTAACGTATGTATTACCTTATTTAATTTATTTTGTTTTAAATAGTTAAGAAAAAAAAGCGAAGAAGCAAGGATATTGTTTCAACGGTTTGGGACTATAATTCAACGAAAACAACCACCTTTAGCCGATTGGTGCGCATTGCGTAAACGACAGTTGAACAGTGATTTAGCGTTCGAACTCTCACCAATAATACCGTCGCAAAAGATCGACCGATACCGGAACAAATGCGAATGGAGCGTAGGTGAGTAATAACAAATTGTCAGTTATTTAGACGCGTACGGTACTAAGGCGGAATAGGTACACAAAGCACAAAAAATATGGTACCTACCTACTTAAATTGTTTTGTGCCGGTCTCTATAACAGACCGACAGAACATACACTCAATCAGCCACCCAAACAGATAGCCCAAAGGAATGGGTTTTAATTTTATAGTAATACCCATCGGACTGGGTTTAAAATGTATACAGGAATTAATCCCGAGAGCGATTCAGTGGCCGTTGGGCTAAGAGTGAAAGATTCGATGGACGGAATCCACTATGTCGGCCCACCAGATTGCCTAAGAAATTTGCCGATATCAATGATCACGTTAGCAAAGGTAGTGTAATAAATATTGAACACATTTTTTTTATAGATTTATTTCAATAATCTGAAATTATTGAACTAGATATTTATAGACATATTATGTTTCCATCACTTTCAGCTACTTCGGAAATGTTCAGATCCATCATCATTACAATTATTTTTGTTAATATTTTAAAGGATATTTTCTATTTATACCAATTAAACATATTTTATGTTTTAATGTTTAATGGCGTTAAATCTTCTTTTTTATTTTTTTGCTACTATGAACTACAAGTATTATTAATGCGTGTTTATATTTTTGCACTTATATAATGTACGTTCCGTTATTTTTATTAGAAATTTGAAGATTTCGTAAAAAATCACACTGAGGATTGGAGAATATGGCGTAATATGATAATTCGTATGAACGAAGACGGAGAAGTCATGGTTTCGATAGTTATTAACCAACATCAATCAGATATTGAAAAACTATCTAGTATTAAAAGTTCAATAATTGAATGGTTTAAAAATAATATAACTGAAAACGTAGTATCATTATATTTTCAAGTTCATGGCGAAAAGTGAGTTCATTTTGTGTATCTACTTACATGTATAATGCGAATTAATTTAGTAGGTACAATAGATATCGTAAATATAAATTAGATATCTATAAAAGATCAATAGAAAAATAAATCCATGTTCTTATATAATATAGAGATGTTTAGAAGCATGGTTTATTAAAATTTAAAATGCCCTTTTACACGTGAATAACATATTTTGTATTTATAATAGGGCTTTGAGTGATTGCATCGGCACTTCGGTCGAAGCCGAATTATTATGGGGGCAAAAGTACATTATAGAAAAATTATTAAACTTATCATTGGAAATTTCTCCGGCTACATATTTTCGTTTGAACAGTTTAGGCGCCGAAGAATTATGTAAAGTAGTTGCTGATCTTGCCGATGTAAACGAGAACACTACAGTTTTGGATTTGTTCTGTGGATCTGGTTGTTTGGCTCTCACACTGGCAAAGGTGAAAATAATTTATTGTTTTCTGTTTATGTATTAAAGTAATTAAGAGGCCCGGTGTCGGTTTTTCAAATTGTCTCCCATTTGAAAAATTTAAAAAAATTTAAAATTTCAATTACTACCCATTTAACAATACCCATTTAACTCACTCACGAAAATTATTTTACAGAAATAAGAATAACTCATTGTTAACATACAATTTTTTTTTCCAACTTGCTTTTAATTGATAAACAAAAAATATTCTACAGTTCGCATTGAACTTTTGGCAGAAAAAGTTTTTAAAAAACATGCTATAGAATTTGTGATTAAAATATTAAAAATAGAGTTCAATGTGACTTGTAAGACGTCTTCATCTTTCCAACAAAAAAATCATTGAAATCGGACCACTCTACAAGACATGCCAGTTTTTACCATAAAGCTTATTTTTGAACCAAGAATACACTGTCACCGGCCCCTTAAATCTACTTTATTTTGTTATTTTAGGAATTTTAAATATTTTAATTTGTTATGAAATTCTGTAAATGTACGCAGGTATTTTTAAATTAATATATACCATTTAATTTACATAAAAACTAAATACTTATACCATATAGAAATGTAAACAAGTTGTGGGAATTGAGTTGATCAAAGCCAATATACTAGACGCAAAAAGAAATGCTGAGAAAAATGGAATACATAATTGTGAATTTATAGCTGCTAGAACCGAAGATATTTTGGACTCAGTTCTAGAAAAACTGAAAGGATGTAATGTAACTGTGATAATGGACCCCCCGTTAACAGGAGTCAGTAAGTGAATTGAATAATATTGTGGATTTAATTTGTTTTATTGAGATTTGTGTAAATAGTATTATATTAATAACACATTTATGTTTTTAAAGGTACTGGATTGGTCAGGATTCTTCGTAAATTTAAAGAAGCTATGAATTTAATATACGTTTGTTCTAATCACAAATTACCTTTAAAGAATTTGCTGGATTTTTCTTCCGTTGTTAGATATTGGCAAACACCAATAGATACTGATCCATTTCTTCCGCTTCGTGTGGTCCCTATTGATATGTGTCCTCATACACTACGATCAGAGCTGGTTCTTCATTTCAAAAGGTTTAGTGTAAACGAAATATTATCAACTAAAACCATAAGATCATCAAGGCATTATGCGTATAGGAGATTTAAAACAAAATTTAACCCAAGAATAGCTGAAACGATTACATCAACTAGTCAACCATCTACTTCTGAAGTTGGCGGATTGTTGAATTATCTCAAAAAAATCGAAGAACGGGCATATCAAGAAGGTTTAGCTAAAGGGCTAGAGAGAAAAGCATTTCAAATGGGTTATTCGAGAGGTCTTCAATGTGCAACTACTACTGATGATAATGATAAACTAACAAAAAACACTTCCAATAATTCTGGTCAGTAGACGTCAGCAGTAGGTTTCACTTTAGAATATCTATAGTTATCATCGATATCTTATTGATATATATATATGAACTTTATTTTTTAATTTACAATATAATACAACTTTAAGGATTTCATATGATTTGCTATAGAAATCAATTGTAAAACTCTCCTTTTGACAATATTTTAAAATAGTTATCGTAAATAATTTTTGTTGTTAATCACTGTAAAACTGAGTTAAAAATCGGGGGAAATAAGTTTATATAATATACTGCAGTTTACGTGCTGTAAGATTTAAATTAGTCGTGTCAATCACAAATCACACCCTCTACTAATTCATTAAATTTGAAACGTAGGCAGGTATTTGTTTGTTTCATTTTTACTAGTCAATCAAGACTAATTATTCACTTATTTTGAAAATATTAAAATAATATAAAATTAAACATAAAATATATGTAATATATCGTGTACATACAGTATTTTATATACTTATCTATATTAAATTTAACTATTAGAGTCTATATATCTGTCTATTATGCAAATATACTGTATAGTGTATAAAATATTTATATTATATATAGGTATAAATGTATGCATTTTGTATTTTGTTTGTAATTATATGTATAACTAAGTTGGCGTAGGTACACTTGTACAGTTTTTATAAGTTACAATAATATTATATTGCATATATTTACTTATTCTATAGTAACTAGTAAGTTAAATAATTAATATTAAACTTTATCATACACCTACTATCATATAGATCTAATTAATCTTATATTATAATAAAATATGTTTACTTAAATTTGTCTTTATTTTATAGGTACCTAATGGGTATTAGAAATAAAAAGAAAGTTGTCAATAAGTATCTTATAGTAAATAAAATTCGATATTAATAGCAATTATACCAACGTATTTTATTTAATAGGACGTTATAGTCATTATATCCATATGTGCTGTTTCCATCTTACAACGCGCGATATAGCATTTATTTTCGTTCAACCGTGATAACTGTGTACTGTTAGTTTTAATATTAGAGAATTGTCCTAATATCAAACTTAAAGATAAAAACATTATCTATGTCGTGTCGTCGTTTTTTTTTCGCTTTTTAATTTCCGAGCGAAATAGTGAGTATTTTTAAGTTGTGATATTTTACACACTCATATCACGATTAAAAATTTAAATTATGAGAAAAAAAAACATGACACAAATTATATTCTTATCTTTAAGTTTGATAATGGATTAATTCACTTTAATGTTATACCTACACCTACTAATAGTAAAGAGTTATTCCTACTGAACCAAAATTTACTATGACGTGAAGTTGTAAGACGGAGATAGCATATGCGGGTACAACGTCCTTTTAAAGTGCTATAACTCGTAATATGCAAACTGTTAAATGTGTTTTTTTTCTAATAATTATACAACTATACATGAATATCATATAATTATCTAATTTTTTATAGATGATTATTTTCTTTAGGAATGCTAAAGAAAAAATATTTTATAAATGCCAGATATTTTATATGCAGCACGTTAAAAAATATAAAATTGTTATTATTATTTACCGAAAGTATGTATATATTATATAATATACAAATACATACAGCTACATCTATTCCAAATGTTATGATAAAAAACAGATAAAATAAATGCTCAATAAATGAAATTCTCTGTATAAGGTAAAATTGTAGGTAGGTGCCTATAAGGTTTTATGAAGGTTTGATTATAGTCTTCATTAATAATTTACCTTGAACAGTGTAAGGATACGCCCTAAAATTAATCATAGTAATATACTCTGATGATTTATAAAGCTACCCTTTGCGTGATGCACTTTTTTTTGGAATAAATATTTTTTTCAGATTTTAATCAGAATAAAAAGAGTTAAAATTTGATTTAAATATTTCGTCCAAATCTTTATTGATTCACCAAAACACGCAAAATAGTTATAAATTACTATTTATGTATTGAACGGATAAGAATTATTTTACGTTTTTCAAAAAATTTATCTTTTCTAAATTTTCTTTTTTTATAAAGTCCATAGCGGAAAACCGGAAGCAATGATAATGTAGGAATGTACTATAGCACGGATGCATTCAATCCTCTCTTCTAATTAGGTTTAATTACACATAACAAGACATGACTAGTCTATTTTTATTTAAACTATTTTCTATTTAAGATTAAATGCCTTAATAGTCCTCTCTTTCTCTTAAGAAAAAGAAAAATCATTTGTATTAGGTACTTATATTGTGTTTTAGATTCTGAGCATAGCGAGTGATCTATTGGTTTTACTATACGATGTATGTATTTTTCTTCTTTTTTTTTCGTGACTGTGAACAACTTTTCTACCAGAAAACTTACTCAGAAATATAGAATATAGCACTTTTCTGAAAGGCTACGATTTCATTATTTTAAATTTTTACAGTTTATATTATCTACTAACAAAATATTGATCCCAATTTTCCCAATATATCACAATATTATCACCTATTTTTACTAATTAAGTAGTAAATGGGTACTAATTTTAAATTATTTTCATATTAAGCAGTGAAATTACCAAAAACCGCGTCCATTTCGCCATTGCCCATTGCGGACTCTTGATACTTGGAATATGATGCAAATGTGTTCAAATTTAATCGCACTACCCGTTCAACTTGCAAAAAACGATGTAGGTGTACCGAGCACATTCTTGCAGGTTTTTATAGTGATATTTTAAGTATATTTTTTAACTCTGTATTTCTCCTCCCTCCCCCGCCCATATTACAGTACAACGACCCAAAGCATTGATACTACGCCGTAGTAGGTGGATTTAATATATTTATAGGTATATAGGTATTATTTAAATTTTAATTAGATGTCTTTAATTTTAAATTATTTTATTTATTAAAATGTGTAGCTATGCTAATCGACAGAACAAATAATTATTCTAGACTGAACTTTAATGATGACATTTATAAAGATGACAATAAATTAATGGCGAATGGCTGGAAAAATTTGTTAGTAGGTTTAATTAGGGGACAAATGTTTTTCATAATTTTTTACAATCAAGGGTGTCTCCAGACCTTGGCTATGGGGGGGAGCAAAATAATAAAATTTGATATTAATGATTGATAAGAAAAAAAGACGAACATACCTCGCACGATGGATAGACCACTTTTATATATGAGAAGTTGGGAAGGTAGGATATTGAGGGAAATTTAATGTATATCTGTACCTAAGCAAATTTAAGTATTGCCAACAAAAAAAACGATTCTGAGCAGGGAACTCGGTTAATAGTATTGCTCAGGGGCGTCTTCGGGGCAATGACATTGAGGGGGGGGGGTTGAACCATTTTTATTCGTAAATACCACTGCTTTGGTAAAAAAAATACTTAAAACCTTTATGTCTGATATCATTTTAACTTGTATTAGCTTAGAAGACTGCAGATATATTGTTCAAATGCGGTACAGTTAAAAAGTTAAATTCATTTTTTTCACATTAAATAAATAATAATTAAAATAATGAGAACATGAATAAAAAAAATAATAATTAATAAAACTTAGATAACTAAGTCCAATATACTTTTATTTTAAGCAGTGGTTTACAAGCGGTTTGATCAACAATATTTTCTATAATTATGTTTTCATTTTGATGAATATTTAATAGTAATAAGTCAGTTTAGCCTCTGATCAAATTTTTTTTTACCACAAAGTACGATTTTAATGAACCTCGTGTAAAAATTCTTAAACATTTCTGTTTGGTACTAAGTACCTACCGAATAGAATTCCGTATAAAATTCGCAAAATTAAAATGTCTATAAATTGCTCAACAATTTTACCATGTCAAGAAAATACAAGTTTTCTGTCCAAGTTTTAAGTCTCTACGAATATTTTTAACTGAATTATAACAAAAAACAAAATTAAAAATAATAAAATCATTATTTTCGTACATTTTTCGGCTTTTCTTACGTTTTATCCTGGGTTTTCCTGATATTATAAAAACTGGTTGGAAAATCAAAAAAATGCCTACCTAAAGTACCATCTAGACAATATGACAATATTTTCTTTCAAAAAAGGTGTTACACTTACATATTGAAGCAAGATTTCTGGTAGAAATTTTTGTCACAGTATAAAAAAAAAAAAACTTCATTCTATATAGGTACATTCTTTGCTACTCTCAGAATCTAAAATTTAAATTAAATTGATTGTTCCCACTTAGTTTTTAATAATTATATCTCACCCTTGAAAGAATATGTATTGGCATTTATAAATGAGAAGCGTTTCATTCTCTTTCAATCAAAGTATTTCCAAGATCCAGAATCATCTTTAAATCATCAATGGTGTTTGGAAGTAGTTGCATTTATACTTATTTGTACTTCAGAAATATGGATATTTTGCATAACAAAAAAGAACATCACATGGCTTATGAATTTACTAATTGTAAATAAAATAAAAAACTATGGTAGCTGTAAATAATCGCAACTAAACCACCAAATTTGGGACTACTAAAATTGTGGACACATCAAAGACTTATGGAGGCTATGCCTCTACAATCCCCTTTGCATAACTCTTAAAATAGGCAACTAGATGTAATATTTAAAATTTTTTGTATACAAATTTATCTTAACTATTATAACATTATTTTTCATACACATAGGTAGGTTTGTATTTTCTGTAGAAATCTGTATTTTGTTCTGCCCATTAATTATGAAATACATTGATAAAATATTAAGTCGTTACTTTGAAAAATCTTATTGGATTTTTTTGGTGTGCTGAAGACCCCCTAGTTGTATCTATGAGA
This sequence comes from Cinara cedri, assembly GCA_902439185.1. NCBI lineage: Eukaryota > Metazoa > Arthropoda > Insecta > Hemiptera > Aphididae > Cinara > Cinara cedri. The sequence continues at coordinate 52,966 of CABPRJ010000524.1, read as the reverse complement.
GGGTATAGCGTATTTTGAAAACATTTTTTTAGGGGATGACCCATTTTCCGCACAGTTGCTAAATTGTTAAGAAAACTACACGGAAAATCAAGAAACAACTTTTATTTACTAACTAGACCCAAAATGCAACAAAAAATGTTTGTTGTCGGTTTTTGATTAGAGCAATATTTCTGGTAGAAATCAAAATGTACCAATTTAAAATAATTAAATCATAACACCATAAATTTGTCAGTTTTACGAGGAAAATTTATTCGATATTAATCGATAATAATTGATTAATTTACTAGAACGTAACATTATATGCAGCAATCTACTAGACTACTCATTAAAAAAGCTCCGTCACAGACTTCTTAAGCATTTTGAAAACATTCGTGGGACACTAAATTACTATCACTTTACTCATCGTGTAATCATTCTAATAGTGGTTTTAGCTTGGTTGTCGTTATCATTGTTATCAAGTACGAACTCGTGTAATCATGTGAAATAGAAAATATGTTCAATCATATAAGATACAACTTCATAAAAGTGGTCAATAAATTGTAGAATGTTGATGAATAGTTTGTTTATTTTAAAAAATTTTAACAACTGTAATAAATATTTCTATTTGTCTAAATAATAGTTAATAATTGTCAGTGTTTGTCTAGTTTGCTTGGTATTATAAGTAACCATTAAAATATTTACACATTGTTTGGATCATATTTATGATTATTGAATAGGTATGTACATCAAAACATGAAATCAGAAAATAATTATTCATTAATTGGTATGTATCGAACTTACACTATTTACATCTGACCATCGCTTTCATTGAAAACTATAACTTTTATTTTATATTTAACATTTTATTTTTTTTTTTGTACAATTATTGGCAGTTAATAAATTAGTTGTTGTGTAAGTATTATATAATTGGATAGGTTTTAAATATAGGTACTTTATTTACATTTTTGTTACTATACATACATATTAATATAACACATTAAAAATAGATAGGTAATGCAAATTATATAAATGAAATCACAAACTTGATGGCTCTATGTTTCATTTATCACTATTATTTTATTAGTTCGGTATATTATGAGAAATTAAATTGTATAGGTTTTGTTTTTATTTATATAATGTATGCTTCCTTGCCTTTAATGATTTACAGTGATTCATAAGAATTATGTTGGTGAGATTTAGATTATGATTAGGTTCTAATTTAAATTTTTCATTGTTGAATTTACTGCAAAAATAATTTTATTGAGTACGTATACTGATACCTACCTAATAACAAATTATCTTCCTTTTTAAATAAACCAAAATATTATAGCAAATTTATTTACCCAAAATATAGGTTTAAATGTTCTAATAAATTCGACTGGGTTAAGTTCGATATAATTTTAAAGTCAATTTTATTTACTGTTTTTGTTTATAGTAGCTTTAATGAAATGTACTTACTAGTTTACCTTTAATTCGTAGGTAGGTATTTGTACATTATTTAACAGTAATTTTAATAATAACTTAACCTTGTAAGTATGTAACTATATGAATGAAATGCATAACTAATAATCATTAACTTTATATGTGTAACTTGTTAAATTGTTTCTTTTATTTTGGTAAATAAAGTACCTATAAGTTTATTAACAGTCTCAATAATAGATAATTAATATAATATATAGGTACTATAAAATATTTGTATTATAATTGGTGCTGCTCGAACATGTAGCTTACCTACTGATATGTTTCTGTTCTAATATGCGGGTTATATAATAATATGTAGACTGCATAATATAATACTGTAAAACTTTCATATAACGGTCACTGAAGGGACTGGAAATAATGACTGCTCTTTAGAAGTGACCATCCTTTAGAGGTGTATTATAAAGACATAACACTTGATGGGACAAAAAAAAAAGACTGTTACATAAAGGTGACTGTTAGTGGAAGTTTTTCTGTATTACAATATGTATGTAAATATGCTATGTTTCATAATTTATTACAATTAAGTAAGATTAAAAATATTAAAAATAATACTACTAACTACAATATTTGAGTATTAGCGTCATCTGAACGTTTAGTTTAAAAATAATGAAAACCTTAAAAAATGTCCCATAGAAATACAATGAATAATTCAGATTCTTCTTTCCTAGCAACCTTCTAACAATAATTATCTAGATGGGATTTGAAGCAGTTGTGTGGTTGTGCCTTTCATCGTTTTCATGAATTTTGTTTTCCCATCTAGTTATGATCTCTTTATGCTTTAAGTGATGAAGAATCAACATAGTTTTTACTGATGATTAACAGTTTTATGAATATATTTACTATTATTAAAACATCTATTAGTCACCCGCTTGTTAAAGTGAATAACAGAGCAAGTTTCACACTCTCCCACAATAATTGGAAGCAATGTGTTATTCAAAGTGTATTGTATATTCAAAGTATATAAATATATTGGCGGCCAGAACCATTTTTAAGTCCAAAAATCCAAGGTCCATCCACTCTTTAACTATGGTTTCAATTGTTGTGTACTTCAAAGTCTCTGTCCTGCGATGAAGGGGCTGATCACCATTAAGTAACTTTCAACACTTGTATTTCCTCTTTCTAGCAAATCTGGCCTCATTTATCTTCACATACTCACAATACATATTGTCACATTGAACATGTTTCACAGGCAGTGTTTTATAAATGGTGCTCCCATAAAAACGCAATGGCATTCTCTTCATTCTTGGTGATAGTCAAATAAACATTTTTTAATTGTATAATACAAATGATACATTACTATTAACTACAGCTTATAGGTAACTAACAACCTTACTAAATACAGACATACTATAAGTGTATCACACAGTTGTAAATCAATAATTTTATTTTTTAGTAATGATAAATTAAGTTGGAAAAACAAAATATATTACATAGGTATCATGTTTACCTGCAAATTTTATCTGACCAATTTTATCTTTTACAAGAGATATTTGAATAATCATTACCGTTGGACCCAGTTATTGCTGCTCAGATAAGCAGTCTTCATATAAGATTGTAGACTGTATATCCAAGCAGTACCTTATAATTTATTAATGGGCACACCTGTTATAGTTTTTAAATGTAAAGTAAAAGAAAACTATAGATTATGTTTATTATTTGTAGTAGTATCAAGACTAAGCAAACTTGTAGGCAGATTGAAACAGAAAAAAACAGCTTCAAACAATATTATTTTTTTTCACAAAAAAAATTTTTTTAAAACTTATTTTCTTTGTCATGATTTTTACATTTTAGATTCTGAGTGTAGTGAAGATTTTTTTTTTTAAAAGAATTTTAATACTAAATTTTAACGAAAATCATAAATATTACGGTCTTTCCCAACACGTATAACCGAATTCCGCTCAGAATCGTTTTTCGTGAGCAAAGATTAATCGTTGAGTACAGATATACATTAAATTCCCCTATATGGCCTTCCTTCCTAATTTCTCACTTACAACAGTGGCCCACCCATCGTGCGAAGTATGTTCGGTTTTTTTTTTACTTATCTAAATGAATGTACCTACGTTTTAATAAATAATAAAGTTAAAGTTTAATTTTAAAATTACAACATAAAATTTAATTTTCGCTTTGTATCACTTAATTCGTCTAAAACTTCGTCAGTCGTTAATTTTAGGTCGTTGTGTATGCACATCATATCTAGAGCAATATTTTCTGAAATATTTAATTGGCAAGTTATGTTAACATAGTTAAATGTTATACTATTTAGACCTGAATTAGGTATAAATCTTTATTAATTATGGATGATCGTAATAAACCGTTCAAAACTACCAAAATGTGGTTACCTATACGTTTAAGTTTGACGGGCTACTGCTGAATAGTTTGTCGACTATCTATAAAGTCTTTTTTAATTTAAATTTATTATAATTCTGTAGAAATGTTAAAACAGATTTTAACAGTATTTCTAATCGTTGGAGTAGACGGAGAAATGACGATAAAATGAGTAATGGGTGAAATAAAGACGAAGAGGAAAAACCACGTAGTACTTAATGTCGCGTTTTGTATACTTAAAAATTAAATATCATTAAGTACTACAATACATATAGGTTACATGTACCATACCGGTGGGTACGCGATAGTCAGAAATTATAAGTTTTATAGAAAGTAAAATCTGCAGGTTTACCCTTAAACTGACCTAACCTACTCAGTGTTTTGTACGGTCATATAAATGTATCTGTGTACTAGTTAAATTTTTAAAGTGTATTGACTGTTTTAATTGGACGGGGTGGGGATTAGAATTTCATGCTTTTTGTGTCAGGAAGTCGTCATTCGTCGTTTTAACACGAATGTAATTTATAAAATAATTTATTAATAATCCGTCTATTATAATATTTTAAAAGTAGTACACAAGTATACTAAACACGGCGCCGGTACTCGACTACAACAACTCGAATTTCGTTACGATTTTTTTTCGTAGTCTGGCGAATGTATGCGAATCGACGTTGATTAATTATTATTATTCGTATGTAGAGTGAAAATAGGTTTTTGGAGTAGGTTGTTGCGGTGTACAATTATCGTGGCCGCCGACTCGGTGACGTTCAAAAAACTTTGGCCGTGTAGCACGCGGCGGCGTGTGCGGAGGCGCACGTTTCGAGATGTGCGAGGGCGGCGATTAATCGATACGACGCGGCGCGCATGAACGTCGCTCAAAGGGGGTTGGCCTCTGCGTAAGCGCGGCACATTCCGCCCCCTCTGCGACGTCGTCTCCCTCGGTACTTGGTATTATCGCGCCCTCCGACGACGACGCGCAACTGCCGCCGTCATGCCAATGCGATATGCGTCCGTCCCGAGCCTTTGTGTTCAGTCGTTTCGCATAATACGTGGGACGTAGTCGACCCTGAAACAATAGCGTCCCGTGACGCGAGCGTTAGCCCGGTGATCTGTGCGCGCCGTGCGCCCGCGTTCTGATGACCGTAGTATTTATTTTCTTATTTTCGCGGAAACCACGTCCGGCCGGCCGACGTCCGTGGCGAGCAATTGTACGGTCGGGTCGTCATCGAACGAGTCGGAAAATCGCCTGCTTCGTTGACACCACTGTGGACAGGAGTCGTACGATGCGCGAGCCATGACGTTGTGCCACAGCGAAACCCGGAGGAAACAGCGGCGGACCAACGGGCTGCAGATGCCGTGGCACCCGCAGCAAGTGGTTGGTTGGTTGGTGTTGGCTACGTTCGGAGCCTGTTCATTCGGCATTCTGTTGCCCGGTCTCGGGCCCAATCTCTACCCAATAGCGCTATTCGTGTTGGGCAGCCTGTTCTTCTTGCACGTCGTTTCGCACGTGGCCGCGCTGCTTATCGACCCTGCGGACCCGCAACTCCGTGCACTCCATCAGGACGACGGAACAAAAAACGTACCGGAGCTGGACAAGAGCAAACATGCGCACGTCATCGAGAACGGTAAGTGTCACTTGTGCAACATCTACACATCCGGCCAACGAACCAAGCACTGCGGATCGTGTAATAAGTGCGTGGAGAAGTTCGATCACCACTGCAAGTGGCTAAACCACTGTATCGGTGCCAGGAACTACGTGGCTTTCATCGTGAGCGTCGTGTCGGCCGTGCTCGCCTGTCTCTTCATTGTGGTGTTAGCGGCCGCCGAGCTGCTGCTCTACAATACGGACTCTACGCGCGTCGACCGCTACCTCAGGACATTGTCCTTCAACCGGACCGTCCAAACGAACCAGTTGTTTAGCGTCAACCGCATGCCGGTCGACAGAAACATGTTCGTGGCCATTGCTTCGGTACAATGCGCTCTGGCCTTAATCGCAATGGTGCTGCTTATGCACTTGTGCGTGTTCCACGTGTACATATCCGCGTTGGGTATCACCACGTACGAGTACATCAGGAACTACAGGCGGTACCCGGAGTTCGATTCCAGGAACGGCGCGTCGTCGTCGTTGTCCAATAACCTGTCGATCGGCTCCAAGAAGTCTTCCATGCTCACCAGACTGTACGGATCAACGTGCTGTTATGGCAACACCGCATCGTCGGTGAGCCGACGGAAGCGGCCGGCCTGCGGCATCCACTCGAACCTGAACGGCACGCAACAGCCAGTGGAACACCAAAACAGCGACGGTGGCGGCGGCGGCATCGTGGCCGTGGAGACGGTTGAGTCGTACAGTGGACGTGGCGGCGGTGGCAGCGTTAGCGGTATACTGCAGATGAAGGATCTGGAGACGAGACCGGACGACCGTGTGCAGAATGTGCCAAAATGCCGGTACTGCCTGGAGAAAAACCGGGTCCAGGGGAACGCGTTCTTCGTGCTGGGCAAACGGAAAGGTTTCTGCTGTTGTTTCCAAAAGCCCGAGCCGGTGTTCGAGCGGACCACCATGATGCATCACGTTAAGGTGCCGCCGTCTCCGTTCGCCGTGCGCCGGAACCGTGTGATACCGGCCGGCGGCGATCAGCTGTCAATGGTTAGCGACTGGAAGTCGTTCAACTCGAGCCCTTTGTCGTCATTACCGGCGCTGTCCCAGTCTGCCGGCCACCATCCGATGCAGAAGATCACCCTCAAGGAGCTTGGTCAGGTGCTAGCATTTGTCGAACAGCAACCACTCAGGAAGCATCACCGGCGCGTCAAGGGCGTCGGAGGGGGCTCGGCGCAGATCAAACATTCCAAGTCTTCGTCCAACCTGTCGCCGATCCACGAGTCGGGCTTATCCAATCCTTCGACACCCCAACTGAAAAACCGGTATCCACAAACAAGACCGTGCAGTTGGCTAACGTCTTCCCCACACAACACTTCGAAAAGTGCGTGATTTTACTGTGTTTGTTTTTCTCCGGCTCTCTTCTCGGCTGCCCATCCACCCCTTCCTGGTCGTCTAAGCCCAATTTATTTGGAGTGTTTTGAGTTTTCTATGTCTAGTAGTTTTTTTGCCCTTTATGTTTAATGAAATCAGTGTGTGTGTGTTTTTTTTTTTTGTAAAAGGCGAACGTGCGTAATGTAGTATGTGTTGTAGATAGAACCTCTTACTAGAAAACAGGGTGATCCAATTATATCGAACCAGCGATTTTCTCGGAGGATTTTAAGTAAATTTGATATTTGCTTACCAATAATTGTAAAATCGTTTAATCTTTATTTTAACATTGTTTAAAATGTTTTACCCTTAATCTATAAAATACCTTAAATAAGTAAGTGTAAACTTTTGATTTTCAAAGCGAACCCCCCCCCCCTTTTTTTTAACACAGATTCGAGTAGAGAATATATTTCTAAAAACGTTGATATGTTTTATACCAGCGGTTCCTAACCTATGGTACGCAATTTTTTTGCACATTTTTTTTCACATTAAAATTAAAAATTGTAATTTAAATATTAAGAAATTTACCTAAAAATTATGACTTTTTTTTTTACTTTTATAAATATCAAACAATAAAAAATATTAATAAATGAATTAATGATAAAATACATATTTAAAAAAAAACAAAAATTGACTCCTAATTTAGTTTTAGAATTAATGTGATACGTGTATTGATCATAAAAGTGTCAAGTGGTATTCGATGATTAAAAAGGTTGGGGACCCCTATTGTATACCAATATCGGATTAACCACATATAGGTTTGTATAACACCTTAAAGTTTAAACCGGAAGAGTTGGGAAAGATTATGAATTTATCATCTAAAAATGGATATTATGAAGTTTATGACTCGGTATAAATGTTGTAACTGTTCTAACTCATAAACAGTAAATTTGATATTAGTTATATTATTCGAATAAGCATTTTTAAAAAAATATTCTATATTCAAATAGATTAGGTTAGGTTCTAAATTAAAAGGGAGTGGGGGGGTCCTATTTGAAAATAAAATTAAAAGTATATGCTCCTTTAAGGTGTAAGGACTAAGGGTAAAGTAATAAAAAAAAAAAACAAAAATCAAATTCGCCCAAAATACTCTTGGAAAATTGTTAATACCTGCTTGATGAATGGCTTACTCTGCATTAAAATATGAATAATGATAGTTAATATCTGGCGGGGATCGTAAACCTCGTTATCGTGGACTTTTTCATTTTCTATTTTATACACATGTATATATATATATATGTATATACGTGTACGTTTTTATCGTAACAGTATAATAATTATGATTGACGTTTACACGAAAGTCGACGAATAATATCACTAACAATTCGAACCGATGAAGTTATTCACTTCTGGTAACGACACGAAACAAAAGTACCTATTATTATTAATATAATCGGTAGGGGCGGTAGTGGGAGGACGATGGGTTCAACTGCCTGTTGATATAATGTGAGCCGAATGTTTGTAGCTGTGTAAAATTATCATATTTTAATATTTTTTCATTTTTATAAATTATATATTATTATTTTTTAATATAATATTGTGTGAAATATATAGGTAACTTAATCCGTGGCTACATAACACTTTGTCCACGGCTAAAATGTTTAGCCATGACTGAGTAGTGCCTATTATATTTTGTATTAATTGTCCAATGTCCATATTACGATTATTACTATAATACTATGTACCTACTATTGTTTATAAATTAAAAACAACAAATTATTAGTAACCTAGTGGGGGTATTTAAATATATAAATATAAAATAAATATTATGTGATCATAGTATATGTGTACTATAGTTTAAGGTTTTGAAAAAAAAAAAAAAAACGGAAATGTTCATTTAAAGTTTATAAATTATATTATAACAATTCAAAAACAATTATTGAGTTTCATATTATTATTTTTTATATATTTTTACTGTTAGTTAAGTTTAAAAAAGGAAATTTAGTATTTGTTTCATATTTCCAAACAAATATTGAAATGAAAAATGTGTAGAAACTTTTAACTTTGTATTCTACTACAAATTTTAGTTTTGGTTTTTTTAAATAGGCTGTTTGCCATATATTTTATTTAATATTTGAATAACATAGCAGATGTATTTATTTTATGAATAATAATTGTGTTCATTTAAAATACAGAATCATTTTTAATGATGTTTTGAATGTCTAAAACATTTATCAATTCTTCCATTTCTTTTCATTATTTATTTATCAACTCAAATAACAAATAGGAAATCAAACATTGTGATTTATAAATTGAATTTATTTTATATAAATTTAAAATTCAGAAGTCAACTTGACACTTTCTTCTTGTAATCTTAATATTAAAGTCTATCTAACATTTTATCAAATTTTTTCTCCTACTTGATATTATTATTAATGTTAACTATGACTAACATTTATTTTCCAATTATAATTTAGTAATAAATGATTTTCTTGCATTTTTATGTATAATTTGTCTTTTAAGTATAGATTATTAATTAATAAATTATAATTACTCATACAGTTTTTGTTAGTTTCGTAGAAAAATAACTTAGGTGTATTATTAAATGTTTTCAAATGTGTATTGTATAATGGTATATTATTATATTTGAAATGTATCAAATATTGTGTTTTATTTATTTTTACATAATAAAAATGGCATCTGTCCATAATTTATGGTATTATTTTATTGACAAATATAACCATTAAAGTTATAGAATGAATGTGTTCAAAATGAAATATAGTATGTAATAATAAACATCTTTGTAAAACTATAGCTCCACTCAGAATCTAAAATGTTGATAAAATATCAATAAAAGTTATTATACACACATTTATTTTATTTCACATAGTCTAAAAAACACAATAATAATAAAAAAAAACATTGTGATAATGTCATACCTAGTACATTTGATTAAATATTCTTGGTAAATATAACTAAGTATGTATTTTTTTTTATCTGTGTACAACTTTTCTACCAGAAGACTAGATAAGATTTTTAAGTGTAACGCCTTTTTTGAAAGGAAATGGGTGTGAAAAAATACTTTAGGGAAGTCATTTTTCAATTTTCTTATAAAATTTGAAAAACCGAAAAAAAACAAAAAAAAACTGGGAAAATCGGTACAACATTTAAACAAATATTATTAAAGAAAATAAATAAAGCCTAATTAATTATTTTACTATAAAATGACATATATTGTTGTCAAAACATCATCATCATCAACTGAACTCCGCTCAGAATCGATTTCACATTTTTCTTTTAAAATATTCATAAAATATAATTTATTAAAACAATGATGATATTTAATATACCAATGTAAGTAAATAGGTACTACTATCTAGGAGAAATAGTAACAAACAAGTTTTTTTTCTATGTATGTAAAAAAATTAATTGTTTTAATGGTTTACTTAAGAGTATTTTTATATTCGAGTTTTTTATGACAAGACAAATAATTTGATTGATATTTACTTTTGTTAAAATAACATAAAAATGTTTATAGTGTATACATACTTAGACTGAAATTATTTTGCCAAAAAAAAAAACAAATATTGTTTTAATATAAAACTGTAGATTAATTCTGTTTTATTTTTTTATTTTTTATATAGTTAAAATTATGGAACCAATAAAAAATATATGGGATAATCTTGGAAAACCAAAATATGTCTTAGCACCAATGGTAGAACAAAGTGAATTAGCTTGGCGGATGTTATCACGTAAACATGGTGTTCAATTGTGTTTTGCACCAATGTTACATAGTCATAATTTTGTTCAAGATCGAAAATATCGCAAAGAATTTTTTACTACGTGTCCTGAAGATCGGCCTTTAGTTGTACAAGTACAGTGAAAACATTCTTGGTTAAGTTCGATAATGTTTAAATTAATTGAAAAAAATAATTTGTTTTATGTAATAAAGTTTTGTGGTAATGATCCAAACATTTTACTACAAGCTAGTAAATTAGTTGAAGATTGTTGTGATGTCATTGATCTTAATTTGGGTTGTCCGCAAGCTATAGCTAAGCGTGGATTTTACGGTTCTTTTCTTCAAGACGAATGGAAACTTGTGTCTAATATTGGTAAGTTCTTACTGAATAAATTAATAACAAATCGAATATAGTATTGATATTTAAATACATTTTATATTATAGTTAAAACATTGCACGCAAATTTAAAAGTGCCGGTTTCTTGTAAAATACGTATTTTTGAAGATTTAACAAAAACTATTGCTTATGCTAAAATGTTAGAAGAAGCCGGTTGTGAAATGTTATCCGTGCATGGTCGAACAAGGGATCAAAAAGGACGGTTGACAGGAATAGCCGATTGGAGTCAAATAAAAGCTGTGAAGTAAGATAAAAATGAATAAGGGCAATTTATGTTTTTTAGAATAGGTTTTCTAATATATTCTGAAATTAAAGTATACACCCAAACAAATGTCATTGTAATTAATTTTGTTAAATAGCATAATTAGTATTGTTATTATTTATTCAATACAAAATATTACTTACCTATATGTTATAATATAATATAGTATATAATGGGCCCCGCTAAGCAAGCTCATATATGAGTCCATGAATCTTAACTATAGCAATTACAATTTATTTTTAAATACATTGAATTATTAAACTTTAAAACTATTTAAACTTGACATATTTAACATATATAATTATTAAAAAATAGAATATTGATGAAATCAACAGTCTAGGTTAATAATCAATAGTTTGTTGTAGTAGCCAGTTTGGTAAATTTAGTTTGAATATAACATAATACTAATATTAAACAATAAGTATCATTTCTTTTTTTCACTATAACATAGTAAGTAGTGATTAATTTATATTATGATTAATTTTAAAATAGTACATTACCATTAAGATAGGCAAAATTATAAAGAATAAAAAATAAAAAAATAAATTTAAATTTACTTAAAATAGTTAAAACTATTGTTATTCTGTTTTTTTTTTAGAGAAAATGTAAAAATCCCTGTGTTGGCCAATGGAAATATACTTATACATCAAGACGTACAAAGATGTTTAGATGAAACCTTGTGTGAAGGAGTTATGTCTGCTGAAGGACATCTTCATAATCCATACATTTTTGATAATCAGTCACCTCCAGTTTGGGAACCAGGACTTGAGTATTTAGATTTTAGTGAACAATATCCTTGTCCGCTTTCAAATACTAGAGGTCATCTATTTAAACTCTGCTACCACTTGTATGTGAATAAACTATTATTTTTAGTAGTTTATTAATTAATATTTAGTATTTTATTTTTAATTATTCTAGATTTAGTCTTCCTGAAAATGAATCAGTTAGGGAGATATTAGCAAAAGGTCAAAACCGTGATGATTTTAGAAACGCTGTTAAGCAGTTAAAAGAAAAGTATTTACCATATCATTCTGGCCAATTGCCTTGGAATAACAATCAAACTGGTATACAAATATTTTGTTAAAATTAAATTTTATTTTAAAAATATTAAGAACCTTGATATTCTATAATATTATTTTAGATTATAACTTGGTTTTCCCACCTTGGTTATGTCAACCATTAATTCGTGCATTACCACAAAGTAATGTAAATGGAATGGAAAATAGAGAAGAAGTGAATAAATCAAAAACGTATGAAAAAGAAGTATGTGATTGTATTATTTAATTTATTATTCATATTTATTTGAAAACATTGTACGATTCAAATATAGAATTTAAAAAGAAGTATTGAAGACTGCAACGATCCATTGAAATTGTCTAAAAAAAAGTTAAAGCAGTTAAATAAATTAAAAAACAAAGAAATTAGGTGTCAAAGAATACTTGAAGAATTATGTTCTGAATGTCGAAATCCAAAGGTATAGTGCTTTACAAAATAGCAATGCTTATAAATTATAAAAACAATATTATTTATTTTAATAGTTTAAAATAATTCACTTATGTAAGTGTACATATATGATATATATGTATATATGATTAAAGTACACTAATCCCTTGTTATTCACAGTTGAGTTGGAAGTACCTATATATTTTATAGTTATACGACATATAAGATATTTATGTGTGACACTTGTACAGTGTTTCTAATTAATTTATTGATTTAAAGTGGTTTAGTTATCCACACTGTTGTTATCTGTGAAACTTTCCTAGAACTTGAACATTTATTATAATATTAATGATCAAGACACAACATTAGTAGCACTTAAAATCCACGAAAATGTGATAAAAAAAATCCCTGAAATCACTTTCAAAATAATATTTAAAAAATCTAAAACGGTAGAGGGGTTTTAAGTGTTTCCACCTACAACTGTAACTTATTAAATAACATTTTTTAAAGCTACATAACACAACATAATACAAAGCAATTTTATTTAAACAATATTGTACATATTTCAAAAAAAAAAAAATTACTTGTGTTAATCATTATTTTAGTGTTAGAAAATATTATTAATTAAATTAGAGTAGTTTTATAAACCTTAGAAGAGAAACTTTTAAATTCCTCTACCATTTTTACATTTTTAAATATTCTTTAAATGCTTATTTCAAAAAATTTTTGCCATTTTGAAGTGCTATAAGTCCTGAGCTCTGTTAATGACTTTTATTAAATATTTTCTAGGGTTTGAAATGTGAATATAAACTTTGTAAAAAATGTTGTCGAAATAAATGTTATCTGGAAATTGGTGATTGTATTGGTCATCGTATATATGTAAAAACAAAGAAAAACTGGTCTCAACATAAAGAAAAAGGTGCGTATTTATAAATTGCCAGTGTTTGTAGAACTGGACAATACTGTTAGTCTTCTGTTACTGTTTCATCAATATATCCTCGTGTTAAAACAAATAGTTATTCTATTTAAATGTGTTTCATACTAAAAAAAATCACATTTAACACCTAGGTATAATAAAAATGTGTTTTTGTCCCTATGTTTACTTTTATATTTATTGTATAACATAAATAATTATTCTTCCTTATGTACCGATGTATTATTATTTAAATATACACAATTTTATTTTTTTTTTTGCAGAGAAAGATTACAGTGATCAACAAATTAGTTCTGAAGTTTCATGAAAAATGAGGACTTATAAAAGTTTTTTTGTTTAATAAACAGTTGTTTTAAACTAGTAATAAACTAGTTTATTAATCAACAATACATAACATCAGCTGTTTGATGCATTGATATGCATTGACATCTGATTTACTTGTAATTTTTCTGGATCATTTTTTAGTTTATGTATTAAACCAGAAATATTTCTCTTTTCGTTGATTGTGTGTACCCAAAATCTATTTTATTTTTCATTTTCTAAATCCAAAAACTCTAAAAATTGCCACTGTAAAATATACACTTCTACTTATTTATCCATGTTTAGTTTATAGAAACAAACAGACTAAATAAACTTGTTAACTACAACTGATGATAATCAAGAGCGTGGATTTATATACATTAAAATATCAACCACATATGCACTAAAATGTTAAAATATGTATGAAAAATAAAAAATATACATAACAAAATTAGCAAAAAAAAATTATATTTTTAAAATTTAACTAAAAAAATAAATTTAAAACTATGGAACTCTTCTAGAAATAATTTTCTTTAGTTTATTTTCATAATTTTGTTGGTAGTTTTAATGAATAAGACTCGATAACAACGATTTATCTTTCGGCATTTGATAAAAAAAAAAGTAATAAAAACGCGAATTACTACAAAAGACACACGAATGCACGGTATATATTTTAACGCAACTGAAGTAATATTATTGGTTGTAATTGATATTTTTTTTATCTTTATGTGCGTATTTTATTTCACCGATTATTAGTCTAAGGTCATATTTAGGAAAATATAATATTTTTGTCTTATATTGAAATATGCAACTAAAATTGTAAAATAAGCCCTTTAAATAGAAAAACAAATGGGTAAATGTTAAAATATGCACTAAGAAATTTTCATTTTTTAAATGGTTATGTCAAAACGCATTTTGTGCTCACTTAACATGGCATACAATCAACCAGAAGAAATATGCAAATGCATACAAATCCGCGCTCTAATAATCATGTACTGAAATAATATTGTTGTAATTAAACAATTTCAAAATGTTTCACAGCAGAATTGTGCGCAACAAATTGTTGCAGCCAGTGCGTTTTCGGCCTAATATTCACTAAAAGTTGTGGTATTTATCTATTACGTGATGAAATATATAACATTATGTGGAACTTAACAATAACTAATAATCACCTAAAACGCTGAAAAACTAAAAACTAACCCACGCGCGCTAATGCAATCATCGGTATTTCACAATGTGACAGAACTTACACTGAATAAAAAAAAAATTATTAAATTGTAGTGGGGGCAAAATATATATACGTGGGTGGATACTTTAAATTTATTATTTGCGTATTACGCATTAAACAAAAATCGTAGTATCTTATTAAACGGGAATAAGCGAATATGTAAACGAAAAGGAAAACTTATGGCAAGCATATTCGAAATCAATCGTATATTATAAATATTAAAAAGGGAAGGAAAAACAATAACAATACTAATAATATTATTATTTTAGCTACAACAGACACACGCAATCGTATAAAATATTATTAAATATATAAATAAATAATGTACATGTAGAATTGTAGAAACAAAAAGTAAATGAATTAATGCGTCGCCGGGAGTATTATGTGTATAGCACGACCGGTTTCGGATTAAAAATTCATCATCACGTAAATCGCAAAGTCAAAAAGTAAAACGCGACTAAATATGAAAATAAAAAGAAGGAATACATATAGGAAAATTCATACTGATTGGTAGTTTTACATAGAAATCGTTTATTTTGATAGGGGAGATTATTTAATATTAGTTATTATTAGACATAGATATGCTGAGACATTGATGTAAGATATTATTTTCAAAATCGGTTTTGTACATTTAAAAATATTATTAAAATAATTTGTATTTATTTCATTCTGTATGTGTAATTCTAAAACTGAATGAATGTAAATATATTGATTTTACAATGATGTGTTTATTTTTTTTTTTATTATTATTATTCTGTCTTTTGAAGTGCTTTGATTTTCAACTTTAAGAGTGGTTTCTGGTATACCATATACAGCAAAGTGGATGTTGTCGGTACTCTGAGGTGTCAAAAGTTATCACTTCCCAACACTTTTTATAATAACCAGGAAAAATAGAAAATACAATATAAACGGATAAAATGATAAACACTCGGCTCATTGTCGCCGATGTTTATATTTAGTTTAGATAAGTATGATTATTACGAACATTTTTTGTCTTGTGTTCGAATCATTGACGACCGATAGTTGGTGTAGCAGTGTTGGCCGCAATCGATTAATTTACGTATTCAACTACGATTAATTTATTAAATCGCATTAGTTATCGATCGTTTAATCAGTTTAAAAAGTAATCAATAATCATGGTTAAATATTTGTAATCGTTAATCATTATTGCCAAATGTAAGTATAAGCAAATTCGTTGATTACGGGTACGCTGGCTAAAAATTATACGTACATTAAAGGTACACGCGATCTTTTAATTTATCGTCATCATAAAACCGTGAAAGAAAAAAAAAGAAAAGACATAATAAATTATTATTATTTGTCATCGTATAGCCCGCCCCGAAAAGAGAAGCAGACCGGTAGTCGAATTTTAAAACGTAGATTTTCGCAGCGGACATCTCGCTGAACCCAATACTTTCAGATTATGATTCGGTTTCAAACCAAGTCCATACGTTTTACGCCGTTTCATCTGCACCGCGGTTCCATTGAACGCTAGTAAATTCGTAAATTTGGTTCAAATTCGACAACCATTACAAAGATAAATTACCAGTGTAAAATTTCAATGACATGCCTGTAAAAAGTTATTCACGATGATACATAATACATCTAAGCAATGCTTCGGTATATAGTAAGGTGGTTAGGTGGTTTGATGTGTATAGCAAATGGAATGTCATTTCGAGCGTAGTGAAAAACGTTTTTTTTTTTTTTAGACGTTTATTCGACGCCCTTTTAGATGCGTGTACCCCATACGTTCGTTTACCAACACACCACTGCCTGTAGTTAATTATCTGCGGCGATAGACGGACGGTGGTGTCCGAAACTTCGAAATCAGATGACGCGAGTCACCAGCTCATTATTATAATTCGTGTTACCCGTTTAACGAAACCATAGCGGGGTAGGTGAGCAATTATTCGTTCAGTGAGTTCTGTTGAGACGAGTTTTCCATTGTCACGGGCGATCGGTTTCATTTACACCTTCGAACAGTTTTAGTTGGGCGTGCGATTAATAACGCGTTCTGATTATTGTAACGGAAATCGAAATTTGTTACCTATTCATTTTACTGACCAAAAACGACAAATCGTGATTGTATTATATTAAACGTTGAAATTATTATTATTATAAACTCCCATAAATATTCGCTTTTATTTTAATTTATCCCGTTAAAAGTTGGATGCGAAATGCACGTACCAAAATAATTGGTTATTTTATTATTTTATTTTATTTTTTAATTCGAAGCGTAGCGAGGGGATGTGTTGGGTTTTACAATGACGTATATATGTATTTTCTGTCTGTGGTCAACTTTTCTACCAACAATAAAATTTTGCTCCGGTGTATCGAGTGTAGCACTTTTCCTAAAAGGAAATGTTGTCTGGTTAATGCATTAAAGATGCAATTTTTTTAAATTTCCAAGTAGTTCTCATAATATAATAATGAAAACCGGAAAAAGACTAACAATGAGAAACAAACAAATTTACGGCGTAAGATTTCATTATTTTAAATTTTTACGGCTTATGTTTTCTACTATAAATATTGCACCGATAGAAAAACAACAAGAGATCTTTTTTATTGAATTTTTAATCTATTCGGTGACTAGGAGAGTCGTTTTTTTTAAAATTATCATTGCAGTAATAACTGAGCAAAACCGAAAAGAAATAACAGGAAAATGTATGAAAATAATTTTTTATATTTTGTCTTTTGTAATTTATATTCGTGGAGATCCGAGATTTTGACAGAAAACCCATTTTTAAACGTAATAAAATTTTCAAAACATTTGAGATTATTCGAGGTATTTATAGACATTTAAATTTTGCGAATTTATTACGTAATTCTTATTTGGTGTACCTACCAAATAATAATTCGCTCCGATTAGTATTTCATTAGCAATGATTTATTGTTGCTACAGATATAAATTAAATAACTTTATGTAGCTTACCTTCTCGACTTCCCACTTACATATTACAGTGACGCACACGTTTCCAGTATCGGCCTTTTTTTCTTTTATTCGTCCCAATAAATAACAACCAATAATTATTACATTAGACGCGAATATAATCTAATGTCAACTTGGATACAGTGATGTAGTCGTAATTTTTTTTTACTGAGTATACGCAGTGGCGTTACTAAAACTTAGACTAAAAAAGTTCGATGAGCAAAAAATCAGTAGGGATCGAAGCAATGCATGTGGGCTAAGTACTGGCCGCAAGAGGCTTTGTCTCCCTTCCTGAAAAATTATTATGAATTAACCGTTTGAAAACACGTAATTTAAATCTTCATTTATCATATTAGGTATTGCGAACTTTTTTCTATTTTTCCCCCTCCTCCCCTGAAATTTCAATTATGGACGCCCATCGTGTCTATACTAGTGTAGCTACGTACTTCGTTACAATTGCAGTTCAGAAAGTATAGAAGAAAGTATAGCTTAAGATATTTTTAAAATTTAACAAGTAAATAAATAAGTGGGTAGTAAATAGGTACTAAATTTATTTGGAACTCTCTGGAATATAATTCCGTATAGAAAGAAATGTTCTGGTACTTTTCAAGCAATTAGAGTAGAGTTCCTACAAATTATTTCGAAGTAGGTCATTACTATCCGGTGTAAGTACCTACGCAAGAGACGGGGAAATTCGATCCGTCATTTACGACTGAAGACAATAAGAAAAATCATGGGCGCCACCGTCTCGGAAATATAGCGCTTGAACGTCGTGTGTGAATTACGCGTACTAACCGGGCAACAGCGTAATAATGACACTTTCGCACGCGCACGATTATGTACGGCACTGCGGCTAATGTTGAGATTGTGGTAATCATTGAGCAGCGCTCCGATTATACATTTCGTACTCAAATCCTCTCAAACCGAACTGCGCAGTATAGTCAGCGCACTCGTTATCTGCAAGCGGAGCAGCAGCTGTGCGAGATGTGAAAACAACATCAATATTGTGTTCGTTTACCTGCATTCTCTTCATTCCACTTCTTCGCTACCGACACTTTTTTTTTTTTTTTGTCACTTAAACCGTGTTTGTTTTTATAGTGTTTTTGCTTTTTGTTATCAACACTATCGTCAGAGTACTCGTGTTGTCAATATATTAATGCATATATTAATATATTATAATACTATTTACTATGTGGGTATAATATAATATTTTTATTTTGTATTTTGTTCTATCAAATCATTACACGACGTTCCAATTATACTGTAGATACACCCCGCCGGTCCGTTTTGGTGAATAAATCTCGCCGAGACCAATCAATGTTTTTTCAATCGATTGGTATATTGTGTTTATGAAGATATTTGTATAAGTAATTTCTGGACTACCGCCTAACAAAAAAGTAATGACAATATCGACAGTAATTATTACCTATTATTTATGACAATCATTACTGAATGGCCAAACAAACGTACATGTTTGCTTAACAAACCGTTAAATAATTGTCAACGGTATTGATACATTTGATCAAAGGAAAAACATAAATACCATTGATAATAAGGGCTAAACATAAAGTGACATACTTATCAATAAAATATATTAACTGTTTTGTATGATACATTTGTATTCATGTCGTACGCCTACACATTTCAATAAAAACCAATCACAATGTCATTTATTACCTACTTTTATTAGTCAACGTCGTTTGTTCGATTATGAAACAAATTAATTTTTTACTATTCTTGTCTACAGAAAACTAGTATGATGGAGGAGCAAAACTTATTACAAGATTTGATGGAATTGGCTACACACATGCGTCAGGAACGACTTTTCACACAATACGAGTTGAATAATTTGCAAACGCTTAATGAACAGGTATTAAAACTTGTAATTATATATAATATAATGGGCATTTTCATAATTAATTCACCTGGGTTTTAATTTTATTATCTTTTAATGTATTTTATGCATAGGTATAAGTACACATAATATTCATATTTGATATAAAATATTTAATTTGGTGTTCTGTTTTTGTTTATCACAAAAATTGGCTTGCTAAAAATCGTAGTGGTTTTTAATTACAATTAATTTGACAGGTGATTAGCGTTTCAAATCGATTGGCTCAAGAAGCATGGATTACAACACAACAAAGGATTAATCTTAATAAATTAGTAATTTCTAATCCAGATTGTACACCGGCTAATTGCTGTGAAATTGCTCATCATTTAGATGACGCGCATTTTGTTGAAGCTCATGAATCTATTGGCTATGACGTAAGTTTGCATTTAACTATATGAAAACATTTCATATGAATAAATTAATATTATGTTTTTATAGAATACACAAGCATTTGGTGTTCTTGTGCAAAAACTGCGTATAAATCCAAAACTTCTGGGATGTTGTTTAGCTGCCGGTGATCGGTTGTTAACTAGTAGTATGCCAGAAGTTATTAATTGCACTTTATCTGGAGTATTTGGATCATGTTTAATGGCTGAAGATAATGTATTAATATTAAAATTATTAAGACATTTGGCTGTATTACAATTAATACCTGCAGATAATCCTCATAGGTTTGTTTTTCATTAAATACAAATTTAAACATTGTTTTATTCAAAAAACTACTGATTAACTTATTCATGTGGATAATAATTGTGACATTCAATTTTTATCATTTTATTCTTTTGGAAAATTATAATTTCTAGCAAATAATTTACATATTCAAAACAAATTTCACTAAGTAACATTAATACAACATTAAAATATTATTTCTATTCAATATGTAATGTTAATATTATGTTGTCATTATTTTATAGTTTAAAGTTAGTTTTCTCAAACATTATTAAATGGTGTTTATAGCTAAAAGAAATATAAAAATATACAAACATGTTGGATACGGTCATTAAATGCATATATCTTAAAGAAAACAAAGAATTAATTATAAATACATATTTTAGGGTATTGAGTCATGGGTCATGTGCTTTTTCAAGATTGTATTCAGCATTCCATGGAAGTTTATTTTCAGCAAAATTATTTTTGACTGCTGCTTTTCATGACCCCATCATGCAGTTGTTAAAAGATGAGGAAAAGTATCTTGACATTGATCCCGATAAAGCTCGAATAAGGTAATAAATTTTCTACGCTTTTTTTCTATATTATTTTTAGAGGTGATTTTCTTTGTACTTACTCTCTACTTCACCTATTTTAAATCGTCACAATTACTTTTATTGTAATAATATCAACTAATTAAGTAATTTGTTGAATATTGAATTATTAAAATATTTTAATTATTTGTTTAAAAAAAAAATGTTTTGAATTTTAGATTCTCTCATCTTAGATCATGCAATCGAGAAGAAAATAGTTCAGAATACAATTTAAAGTTACAGAATTATAGGAAATCTATTGTAAAACAACTGGTAGCAATTGCATCAAAATTTATTAACAGTCTTAATGAGAGTCTATACTGTTTTCCAAGTTCAGTGTGTTGGCTTGTCAGACAAATTCATGCGTTGTTAACTGCTGGAAGTACTTTGACTGAAAAACAAGTATTAAATTTACGTTGTGTTTACTATTATTCATTTTAATATATATTTGACTATAAATGTGTTTTATTTAGATTTATGGTATTTGTGTAAATTTGATATTTACATATTTCATTTGTCCGGCAATTGTAAACCCTGAACCCCATGGCATAACTGATGCTGATATTACTCAAGTTGCTCGTTATAATCTTATTCAAGTGGCAAATATAATCCAAATGTTGGCTATGTTCAAATATGAACCTATTGATAGTAAAGTACAAGATTTGTATCAGCATTTCAACAAGGATTGTATTTCTAGCATAATGGAAGCCCTATTGAAAACATCATCTAGAAATTCGTTAAACGATGATAATCTTACAGTTAATTCTAATGTTAAATTGGAAAATTTAATCCGGTCAGTGGCATTGTTTACTGAAGAAGAACTTCAAACATTTGTAAGTTTTTAGCATTTCAATACTTATATCATGATATTAAAACAGACAAATTTTATTTTTAGGTAAACTTTTTGCATGTGGTTTCCAATGATGGGACATTAAGTGAATCTGATAAAAAAGAATTAGCTGATTTATTATTGAATATGCCAATAATGTGGCCAGATACTAATTCAAATGATAAATTTCACTTTTTACCTGCTGAACAAAAGAAGCTTGGAATCCTTTCTAAGACTGGTAAGACATGTTTCTTATAAATGTGTAATATTTTATAATAATGATGATGTTAACATACAAATTCATGTCTATTATTTTAGCTGCTTCGTCTCTTGGAAAAGTATTACCAAATACAAATATTTTAAATTTTTCTAATACAGATGGGGATATTAATGATGATGATAAATTTAAAAAAGTTCTAATAATTCCATTTGAGAATACATTTAACTCAGCTATTGGCCTATTGCCTGAACATAAAGTTTTAGAAATTGAAAAATCAAACTCTGAAGATGATGTATCAAATGACAAACCATATGAAGTTGTAAAAAAAAAAGAAAAACCTCTGCATTCTGTGTCACATGAAGGCTCAATTGGTAAGAATTAAATTATTGTTTTATATACCTATAATAATGCAGTATTTATAGTCCCCAGTTGTATAAAATGTAATATAATATTGTTTTTATTATTTTGTAATAATAAAAACAATATTGCTATTTTAGCTATTTTTCAATAATAACTACAATATAAATTTATTTCATACCCAATTGTTTGTACATATTAAATTTATTAGTTTATTACTTAATTTGCGTCATTGTATTCAAAACAAAATTATGAATCATATTACAACTTTCAAACTTTCTGTGTCAAATTAAACAAACATTAAAGTGAATATCAATGAAGCTAATGAACAATAGAAAACAAGTATACCTTTTTCATTGAATATAAAACAAGCAATCATACATTTTTTTTAAATTTATTAAACTAATTATACCTTTTTAAAATATTAAATAGATAGTTATTTAAGTAGGTTAAAAAGCTGTATGACTGTAAATGTACATTTAAGAGGACATTATACCCGCATCTACTGTCAAAGTTCAACTACTGGGTAACATGCAAAAACAATGCTTTTTCAAAATAAGTGAAACTAGCTTAATTTTGATTTTAGAGTAAAAGTACCTATTATGAAATTTATTGAGAACAATATTTTGAAGGGAATATCATAGGTGTTTTTTGAATTATGAACTATTCAAAAAGTTACAGTTATTTAAAAAACAAAAATAGAAAAGGTTTTTGTATCTTTTATATTGAGCTGTGAATTATAATTTTATAATTTATAACTATGATTTTGAATAATACAAAAGCCCTATAACATTCCTTCCAAAATATTTGTAGCTATACATTTCATAATAGGTACTTTTATTTGAAAATCAAAATTAAGCTAGTTTCATTTATTTTGCGTGAGCATTGTTTTTGAATGTTACCCGGTAGTTGAACTGAGACAGTAGATGCGAGTATAATGTCTTCTTAAATGTACATTTTCAATCATACAGTTGTTTAACTTACTTACATAAATATCTATTTAATATTTTAAAAAGGTATAATTAGTTTAATAAATTTAAAAAAAATGTATGATTGCTTATTTTATATTCAATGAAAAAGGTGTACTTGTTTTCTATTGTTCACTATCTGTATTGATATTCACTTAAATGTTTGTTTAATTTGAGACACAGAAAGTTTGAAAGTTGTAAATATGCTTCATAAATTTGTTTTGATTACAATAATGCAAATTAAGTAATAAACTAATAAATTTAATATGCATAAATAATTGGGTATGAAATAAACTTTTAGTATTATTTAATTTCAATTTAAAAAAACTGTTTAGCTATATAATTAAGGATTTTAATGTCCTATAAAATCTCAAAAAAATTAATTTGAAATACTCAGAAAATAACTGTACAATTTATTTTAAATAACTTAAAATAAAAAATACACTATATTACAATGTTTTATTTTTTCTTATGAAAATCAGTGGATACTGGAAATACTAGTGATTACTTAGAAGCTGTCTCAGAAGCTGCATCTAATCATAGTGTTCCATCATCTGTAGAGCTCGATCAGGATCAAAATGATAATTTATCAGATATGGTATCTGCAAATGTATCGGGACGTGGTACACCAAATATATCGGGTAATTTTCTTTATTATAAATTGGATCCATAATTTTTAGTTATTTTTATTTTATTGATTAGGTCGTGATACACCATCATCACAAGTTACAGAAAATGAAGACGTAGCCAATGGTCCACCAATGCCATCTGCTCGTATAAATCCTTCGGCTAAACAATGTAAATTTGATATAGACGATAAATTTTGCAAATTTGAAATCAAATCTAAGATGCAAGGTAAATAAAAAAAAAAAAATCAAATTTAAATTAATAAATAAAGTTCTACATTGTTAACTTGAATACTATTAATTAAGGGATGGGGCGTGATGAAACTACATCCTCTATGGTCTCAGATACATGGAGTATGGATGTTTTGGCTAGTGATAACGAAATACTTGATCAGTCCGATAGATCTCAAATAAATGTTCAACTTCCACCTCCACTACCACCACCACAAGCTATTCCTGTTAATCAACAAGTCAGTACCTGTAAAATATATTTTCAGTGTACTTTAACCTGATTATTGAAATTATTAAATACAGAGTTCGGATATTAATGAAACCGCATCTGAAGCATGGAGTACAGATGTTTTCGCTTCGGACACTGACAGACTAGCTGAAGTTGATACAGATGATACAGCAAGTGTTGCAAGGTAATAAATCCTAGGTGTTTGTTTTTGTAAATATTGTGTATATTATTCATGAATATAATGTTATTTTGTGTTAATAATTTTAATTTGCTGTAATTGATTTATATTTATATTATGTTATCATTTTTAGATCTGACGATATGTTAAGATATGAATTAGAAAGCCGTGGTGATTTGGATGGAATTGATGATTCTTCAAACTACCATTACTGTTTGTTGAGACATATTCAAAATAATTTTAACATATTGGTTATCACTATAAATGTTTCATTAAATTTATATTCTCTATTCATTTTTAGCACCAAATGTATTTAGACCAATAGCAGAAGTACAGCAAGATAATAATGTACGGTCTGATAATTCTTCATTATTCAACAACAGAACACAAAGACGAAAAGTATCTGATAGTAGTGCTGAATCAAATACTAATAAGTTTATTGGTTCTTCTGATGATCTGCCATCAAATAGACCTGATCCTGGATTAAATGCATCTAGATCTGTATATTCTGTTGCTTCCACTTCAGGAGAACAAATACCAAATGAACCACCAAAACTTTCTCATAGACCGCAACCATTGTCCAGTCAAGAAGTAAATAATAATTTAAAACGTTTGTTGTGTATATAATTAATACTAATTGATGATTTAATTATACATAGGTTTCAGTTGATGATGGAGATACAAACACTGGCTTGCACATGAGTTCCTGTAGTTTAGCATCAACTAGTAGTAGTAGTGGTAGTAGCTTAGGACCTAAACCAATGTTACTGAATGGTTTAGCTGAAACAATGAAAACCAGTCCTAATGCAGTGTTGGTTAATGCCAAATTAAAAAACAATGGAAACTCAATACCGAAAAGTATTAGTTTTGATAAAACAGCAGAGCGGGGCGATAGAGAAGGATATGATGACGATAGTAAAAATAAAAAAGGATTTTTCAAAAACTTCAAGATTTCATTTAAAAATCGCCGAGGAAAGTGGTACAGAAATGATGAACTGAGGTAAATTAAAAAACATTTTTAATATCAACTAAATATTAAATGTGTATTAAATATAATTTTTGTTTTTAGCTACGATTCATTACCAGACTGTACAAGTAATAACACTGGAAATGAATCAATATTGAGTAATAATATATTATCTGAAAATACTTTACTAGATGGTTTGTAGATGTTAATAAAAATAAAATTTTTATTATTTCATTATTATTGATATATTTTATTGTTTTATTTAAAACAATCAAACAGAATCTTCTGAAGACATATTGGCCAAATATCGTAAAAAACCCAGCAATATATTAACTATGAATGAAAAAAATTCTAGTCAAATGCTGGGAACTGTTAAGAACGTTGAAGACTCTGTGTCAGACTTGAACAAAAACATTGATTTAGAAACATATTCTTTTGATGATGCAAAAAAAAAACTGCGACTTGTATTAAGTACAGTTGATGTACAATACGTACCCTGGTGTAATGAAACAGAATCTAAACCTATGGTAAAACATTATTATTTGAAAATCTATTAGTTTTTAGAAACATTAACAAGAACAATGGTATTGTTTAAAACAGTTGAATACTTGGCGTGATAAGGATAATGAACTTGTTGGTTTATTACAATATCAATTAGCAGAAGCGACCAATTTGAATGATAATTTTTTATCTGCCAGACTAAACGAAACAATTAGGTGTATGAAGATGTTCGATACTCATGGGTATGAATGAGTAAACAAAACATTCTAATGTTGCCCTGCTGATTATTAATAAACTATTGAATACTAATTTCTAATAACAATATGTTTTTTTAGTTGTCAAAAATTAATTGGTGCATTAAAAGAAGACTATAAATCCAGAGCGCCTTATATTACATACTTGGTGAAATGTAGAAAAACATTATTAACCAGTATAGCCCAACTAAACAGGTAATAAAAAAAACTAAATTAAATTTATTTCTGAATGTTATGAATATTGAATTGTAATTATTTGTTTTTATAAGACTCTTGGAACAAATTAAATGTGACCGTGAAGTGTGCAGTCAGTTTTTGATAACAAAATGTGTGCAGATATTTTTAGAACAAAACGAGCAATGGGTTTCAGAATTTATTGTTGAATTTGAACAACGCAAGTTGGCTGACGAAAAGAATCAACATTTAAATAGGTTTTTGTCTACACTCGAAATTGAGATGAAACGCAACAATATTTGGAAAAGTAACACTTATATTATTATTGAATTTTGAAAATCTTACATTAATTTTATTTACAATGCTATTTTTCTTTGATTTCTTATTACTGTACAAATCTTATTATTAATTTCATTTTTATAGCTGCTAGTTTTGATCAAATTGATGATGCAAAATTAGCAATCGAACGAGCAATCATCAGTAGAGTGTATACACTGGCAATGTATCCTAATGGCGATGCTGATTTTTATAGAGATCAGTATGTAACGTTTTGTAATATTGTTTCATAAGATGTATTAAATTTAAATATTATATTATTTCAGAGTTTTACATGAACACATGTGTAATTTGTCAAAGAATATATTGCCCACGCATAACGATTTACGCATTCCAAAAGTATTTATAGTCATTAAAAAAAAAAAAAAAAAAAATGAAACATAAAAATAAAAAACTATGAAACAAATTGTTTTAGAAATTCCATTTTGAATGTCCTTGGCCTTCAGCTCAAGCTGAGATTTCAGCAATTTCAGCTTATAAAACACCAAAAGACAAATTACAATGTGTTTTCCGATGTACTACAACCCTATTAAATTTAATGTCAATGGCTGGTGAACATGGCAATATGCACCCAGCTGCTGATGACATAGTACCCGTTCTTGTATATGTCCTTATCAAAGTAATACAACAAATTATAATAATAATTAATTTTTATTTATTTAAATTTCAAATATTTATGATTTTTTTTTTTTAGGCTAATCCACCATCATTATTATCAACTGTTCAGTATATAAATAGTTTTTATGGCGATCGTTTAGAGGGCGAAGAAAGTTATTGGTGGATTCAGTTTTGTGCAGCAATAGAATTTATTAAAACCATGAACTAATAAAAAGAAGTTACTAGTTTAAATGTTATAAATGTATACTTTATATCATATGTTTACGATTTTCAATTTTCATCATCCAATTCTGCATTGATTACCAGCTTAATATTTTTCTATGTATTCTGGGATTTTTTCTTCTTTATTATTGTTAATATCTCATTTTATGTTTTGTCATCATAGTTTTTTTGATAAAATTTCTCCATTATTTTGAATTATTCAGTTTCACTAGTTTATAAATATTTGTTAAATATATATTGGTTTTATTTCAATTTCTAAGTCACCTCTTATATTTTTAATTGTTAAATATTATGTTTTATATACAATACTTACATTATTTTTCTTGTATGTGATTTGCCTCCTTAACTACGTTACTATATTATTATTTATATGAATTATAATTTATAATGTTTATTTAATTTAAATGGATTTATTATTATTGTATACAAATTTTATTTAATAGTATAATCAATAATATTCATTAACTACAATAATGATAATATGTTGTTTAACGACATTTCAAATAGATATTACTATTGATTATATCAATGATATTATATATAATACAAAAATATAAATATTATACTGACAAAATATTTAATAACTATTGGTTTTTCTTTTGTTATTATTGATACTGAAACATTAGTATACAATTTATTCCTCCAAGTGTGTTTAATGTTTTAATTTTAATAAGTTAATTATTTTTATAAACAATAAATATAACCTAAATATAAATTGAATTGTCTATTTTTAATATTCTAATATTGTTCTAATTATTATTGATTTCGCCCCATTTTTTTTACAAATTTTTTCCGCATATAGAATAATATATTGAATTCTGATCGGAGCTAGGAATATATTGATATTACTTGTAAATATTTTTTTTTTTTGCTTTTTCTTTGTTAAAACTTTTCTACTAGATGCTTTGGAAAAAATTATCAATTTATCGCGAAATACTTAGTACAACTTTGGTTTGTATATTTTCCACTTGATATATGAGAATTATTTATATATTATTGTATATTTGATTGCCTGTTATTTATATAAAGACATTTTTTTTTTTTAATGGGGTTTAAGCTGGAAATGTGTTTCAATACATTGAAAAATATGGTCTGTAAAATTTGAACTTTGATCTAATTAACAGGGCGTGCTTTAAGCTTTTGAAGTTTTCGAAAAAATGAAAATTCTTGGTATTTGTCATTTAAATTTTTAAATGTAAATATTACAGGCTTCATAACTAGTCACTTTTTTAAAAATTAGTAAGAAAATTTTTTTAAAAAAAAAATTGGTCCTTAAAGCACTTTTTAAACAAATTCTTAAAAAGTCACTCGTTCACATTTTTATGTAAAATGTTAAAAAGTTGGTTGTTATGGTCCGGTAGATAGCGTAATCGCCAAAAAATTATTTTTGTCAGACACAAAATAGTAAAATACATAACACAAGAACATAGATATAAATATATTTGATTATATATTATTTTGTTATTATTGTGTTTACATATCAAAATTGCTAAAAGTGCTTTAGCTTAAGTGGGTGATTAAATGGTATTAACTAGAACTAGTGTACATTCTACGGATGTCATGGACAATATCCATTTAAATCTTCCTGCACAGTTTCCAACTATCCTGCATTTTTGTAATACAAAAAACCTCGTTACACGAGCTGAATTATCCTGATCTGTGAAAGTAGTGATTTCAGCTGCTTCATGTAAAGATGTCTGATATTTTTCAAGCAATTTTTTCTTATAGTAGTAGTATTGAAAAACATTTTAAACGAAATCCAAATAAAGTGCATTAATTAATTACTGATGGTCTAGCTCTATATCTTTTGGTATCGATGTTAGACAAAACCCAATCGACTTTTTAATTTATTTCATATGATGAAACAACTAATGTTGAAGACAAGAATTTCAAATGTTAATTCGTTTCTGGTCTAATAAAAATGAAGAAGTAGTTAGTAGACATTTAAAAACAGTAATTTTGGGTAAATCAGATGGAGAAACACTATACAACAACATCATTTCTATTTTAAAAAATTTTAATTTAATTTTAGTTTATCAAAGCTATTAGTGATTGGTCAGATGGTCCTAATATAACGAAAAAAGTATTTTGACTCCTTAACGAAGAAATTATTTCATATCGAAAGAAAGAACTCATATAGTGGTATATATGTTATTTACTATTATTTATTTATTATGTCATTTAATAATAATAAAATAAATTCATATATAATACTATAGGTAGTCAAGTGTCATAATTTATTGCTTAAAATGTTACTGTGTATGCTCATTGAAGTCTTCGCTGGGAGAAAAGCTAGAAAAATTGGAATCTGAATGCGATTAATGTCGAGTAACAAAAAAAAAAAAAACCACTAATTTTGAACATTTTTAGCTTGGAGTTATCGCTATAATTTATAGATCGTAAGGGCGCATTTTGAAGTTTCGCACCGGGCGCAATATTCGGTTGCTACGGCCCTGCGTTTAGGTACACTAATTTAGTGATTGCAGTTATTACTTTGAGGGGCGTATATTTTTGAGTCTACGTCATTTTGACGCAACTATATTTCTACGTATTTTTTTTTTGGTTTTTTGTTTAATTATTATTATTGATTTATTTTCTAAAATAAATGTACGTATGTAATAATATTTTAGATATTTTTAAAGACTGTGTACAGATATTATATTATTGTTATCTATATTATTAGAATATATAACATTTTAACGTTGGAATTTTATATTTAATAATAATTTACTTTATTTTTAATTGACATTTAATAATAGTTTATTTTATTTTCATTTTATACTTAATACTTAATATTTTATTTTTTACACCTATATTTTGTTTTTCTCATGAACATGATATTATGTTCAAGGTAAATCATTTTGGCCAGGTCGAAATTTAAAAAGCCGTACGAACCTTGGCTTACTTTTTTTTCAGGGGTAACTCAAAAAAGAAATGACCGATCAATTATGAATTTGTGCTCACAAATACTTTCAAACAATGCAAACATTTCGGTCTAATCGAAAATTTAGAAATGGCAAAACAGCCAGGTTAGCTGCGAAATAAATTTGAATGGATAAAAACTGCTGGACTGACAAATTTAAAATTTATGCGTACAACAAATACTGAAATACTTACATAATTTGGTTCAAAAATGAGGAAAATGTGCGACTAACTTTTCGAACCTGTTTTTATTTCTTTCCAATTGTTTACTTAAAATGTACAGGTATACCGACAAATCGTAATCAATCATTATTGTTATAATGTTTAATTTAAATAAAAAAGGTAGATTCATAATTTGTTTGTAATGTTAACCCTTTCTTGTGAAATTAAGAAATAATCAAAATGAACTTTCTTGGGATTTTGATTGTACTATTGCAGAAGTGAGTAGTAAAAATTCTGAGCTATCACTTTACTAGTATCCAATAAAGAGAGCACGTATCAATTTTAATTAAAAAATAGTAACATTTATCAAATTTTTTTTTAAATAACATTCGCATTTTTATAGTGCAATTTATTATGCGATTTTTACGTATTTTTTGGTGCAATTATATAATTTTAATATGCAATTTTTGTGTGTTTTATATGCAATTGAATCCGGAATTTAATAATGACCTTTATGGAAGTTGTTGCTTTGGACCCAACTCTACATGTAATTAATCGGACATCTATAACTTATAGGCAACCAACGTAATCATTTTCGTAAAATATACTGCGTATGTTACTAGAGCAGAAACTGGAAAAATATATTACATTGTATTTTGGATGTCGCTGTCTTGTTTTTAAAATTATATTGGCGGTAGTTTTTTGAAAATGTAATTACTAATAGAGAAGCTATTTCTCTATTTCAGGACCAGATAATCCGTTGTTTAAAAGATTTCAAAATAGTTTTGACCAGCCAGTTTGAATTAATACCTATTCCAAATTTATTTTTAAGTGTTAAAAATTCAGAAGTAAAACAAATTTTTCTATTTCTAAAACAATTTCTTGATAAAATGATCACGAAGAACTGTAAGATTTAGAAATTATTTTCCTAGGCGGCATGCATTTTAGAAAGCTCGGTGTGTATCATACGGCTATGATATACACATTAAAACTGTAACTATTTCGAACGGAATTTAATTTAACGAAATCCGAGGAAAAATCGCTTGTCCAACATGGACATTCCAAGAATTGTTTTCCAATGTTTTATTGTAATATTTTATGTTAAATATTGGATTTATGTACTAGGAACAATACTTGTTTCACTAATGGATATAAAGTTCATACGAAATTTACATACCTAAATATAAAGAAATCGATAAGATAGTATTTACGAAGTAACTATTAAGGAAAACTTGTTAATCATTTATATTATTTAACTGATGAGTGTGTAGTATTTTCATTATTTGACGAAACTATTAGTACAAATTGAAAAATTTAAATGGTACAAAAAATGTTGTCAACTGATGAAAATAATAATAATAAATACCAAATAAAAGAATTACCACTAAAAAAAAAAATTCCAAGTCTCCGATTTTTTAAAAAGTCCCGATGTAGAAATATTAATATCTTTAATCAAGCCAAAATCAAAAATTATGTTTCAACGCTACCGAATTGATACATTTTCAAAAGTTGGCAAATTCTAATGAATATATAAACGCCGCAGTACCTGCCCGATAGATTTCGGGGTCCGGTGCAGAATTATATGGGCCCCATATATATATATATATATATATATATTTATTTTATTTTCTAACGGACTTACTTTATTTTCATATAATTTTATAAATTTCAAAATCTTGTTAGAAATCTAAATTTGTATATTTATATATAAACTAATAAAATCAAATTTGTATTTTTATATTAGACACAAAACGAGTTTTAAATATAATAATTTACCTATCTTCATAAATAATTGACCCGATATTATCATATATTATGTTTATTTTGATCTATAACTTTTAGAGAAATATTTAACTGATTTGTACGTTGAATTTCTGCTACCAGTATTACCAGTTTTATTTTGTACCTCTATATCCTTGCATCCTTTTTTAACTTGCTTATAGACCATCAATTGTTATTTCCCTTTAGAACTATTTTCATGAACTTTATATTATTCTATATGATTATTACTAGATTATGATCGCTATCTATGTTTGCTTCTGGATAACTCCTACAGTCCTTTAGTTGGTTTCCAAATCTCTTCTTGACCATAATACAATCTATTTGATATCTTCTTATGTCCCCTAGCAATTCAGTTAATTCAAACGTGTACTGTGAACTAGATCGCGTTTATGAACCAACTAAATTTAAGATTAAATATAAATCCACATTAAAGTGAGCCGTAGTACATAATAAAATAATCTCGCATTTCATAATATGCATGTATAGAACACGATCAAACGAACATAACAAATGATTAAACTAGAAATAAATTTGTACAAACATTTTGTGGTGCAGATGATAAATTGACGAGCCGCATAATTGGCGTTCCACTATAGTGTGTGTGTTGGCTATAATTATTTAATAATTATGCCTGGTAATTATTGTCAGGATAATAACTGTGGTAAATTATTTAACAATAAAAAAAAAAAAAAAAATATTTAGATTTCATAGGCCTATCGGTTGGAGATATGGAAAATTGTTTAGATAACACATCGACGTAACGTCATCGTGTCGTTGTTATTGTAAATACTAATTTAAAATTATTTGTTGAATATTACTGTGCTATCTTTCGGGAAGCCTATACTTTGTCTCAAACTGAAATACACCAGTTTCTGTTCGTTTCTGCGCATCCGTTACAGTAATCGGTCTGCTAGTGGCCGCATAGTAGGCCGAAAATCGGGTGGTTAGGCCAGTCACGAAAACCCGGTGTATTCTATCTTGAGACAGATTTTACATAACTATAATAATTATAGCTTCCAAATATCACTAATCACTATGCAATGGGCTATATATATATGTATATATATTCTAAAATCAATGGTGTTAGCATTATTTTATCATAGTATTACCACAATGGGTTTCTATCAATATGTCCGAGGAAAAGATGCCCGAAGTTCAAAATGTCCGGAGGTAAATAAATACCTTTGTAATTATAATTTATAAATATAAATATAATAAATTAAATACAATTTTAATACGTAATAATATTATTAATAGGTATAATAATCGTCTTAATTTTAGTCTTGAAGTAATAAAAATGACAATGATAAAATTCAAACATAATTTTGATGTATTTTTATTAGATTTGATAAACTCGTGAGTTGTTATCAAGATAAAATTGAAAAAATAAGAAAACTTTAACGTTGATAATACAATAGGTTTGTTACGTTGGTATGTAACCAATTGACTAGAGAATGATGTCAATGTAAAGCACGGTCCTAGAAGAACAGGTCCGACGACTGTCACTCTCCTGCCTATAGACCGACGGCTGCTTACTGAGTCAGATTTAGTTCACAATTTGTTCACGGGCGCTGCCGGTTATGCTTATTGAAGTTATGTAATTATGTTATGATATCAATATTATATATTATATATACAGACCATAGATATTAAACATAAGAATATCAATGATTATATCACAGTATTGTACACGGTCTCATCATCAACACGAAAAAGTTTTTCACGAATTGAATTAGTATCATACAAATTATCGACCTCCATGGACTCAACCATTCATTTTTAATGTCATCATTTTTGGAATAGAAAAAACTGAGTTTTTTATTTTTATTTTTTTATCCAATATACATATATTGTTGGCCGTATTTTAAAGAAAATTATGAGTAATTAAAATATAATTAAGGATAAAATAAAAATTAGCGAGATGTAGTATTATCTATGTATGCATCAGTAGTGAATAACAATATTATGTATAATATATCAAAATCTACACCAACAATTATTATTAAAATTTGGCGGAATTCTAGCGGCCCATGTAATTAATAGTACTAAGCTCAAAACCTCAATAAATATAACCGGTAACGCTCTTGAGTAAAATCTAAACTTAAATGTCTCATTAAGCGGACATTTGATAAGGACAAATCGTTGGACCTGTTCTTCTAAGATCGTGATGAAAAAGTAATAAACCGTATTTATCAATTTTGATTGTCGATACAGATAGGCATTTGTACACAATGTAAAAATAAAACTGCACAAACTGTATAAATCTTCATAATATCGGATCTAATCAAAAGTAAAATTAATAAAAATTATAAATATCATTGTAAATTGAGTACAAAGTAAAACCTATCGACTTGGGTTGGTTCTTATTTTTGTATACTTACAGTGTACAAGCCGGAAATTTTTACCTACAACTTACTACAGTATTAAGGCGAATTCACACTACACCGTGCACTTGTGTATTTTATCCCACCGTGGATTTTCCAAAATTTGGTACCACTATGTACCATGAATGGGTTCTGTCTTCACTTGTTGTGAACAAACTTAGTGAGTAATATGCGCGGGTTTTATTTATCAAATATGAAATATATATATTAAAATTCAACAATTTCTAAGTTAATATTTGATTGTTGTAATGTTATTTGGAATAAACTAAAATATGAGGTAAGCATAAATAATCATTAGTGTATCATAAATATGTATACATAATTATATTTTGTATTATAATGACGTTTATTGAATATTTATTCCAGGTATTATTTATACTTAGTACAGACGGTTGGTTAAAAATATATAATGAATTTGAATCTAAATGGCAAGTGCTACATTAGTGTAGAGCTTTAGATGGGAAACATTTAATGCATATCCAATGTCATCAGCAACTTGAGTGGTAGAGGATGTCTCAGTGGATTCTATATTAAGAGGCCATAAACAACTATCCTGATTTTCAAAAGAGAACATACCGTTTTCGTGCATAACGAATGACGTCTGACGACCGTTCAAAGGCCAATTTATCCCACTCTCACCGAAATGTGGTAACGAGCGTGTCGATTATATTGTATAAACCAAATTCAAATTAGTTTTTTATAATTATTTAAAGCATATGATTGGTGACTGAAGAATCGCGCGTAATTTGTATACATTTTAGTTCATATTATTATTTATCTGGAGTGTCAACTTAATGGTTTTCGACAGCCTGAGCAAATTATTGAGGTGATGGTGATGGTAGTAGCCAATGCCAACTTGATGGTATTTGACACTAAGCTATATGCCAATTCACAACAAGAAACTGATTTATAGTACGCAAGTTGTGACTGGTGGTACCTGGTGGGGGATGCACGTTGCCGAACGTAAACTGGTCGTCACCCAGTTTGAAAGGCAATGTTGAACTGGCATTTATCCCCATCAGATATTTCATGGAGAAGCTGATCAACTTAGATTCCGTTCTTAATAGTCGATTGAAGGGTACGAACTTTCTTTTGAAAGTAAGATCAGATTGGGTAGTAACATTCGTGGAACGTAACTCCGCTAGTTGAAATGATGACGAGTCAACACTGGCTTTTAATTCGCTAAACAAACTTAAGGAATTACACTCATCTTGGGTACTGCGAATTTTGGATATAGCCAGGTGAAATTCTTCAGTTGAAAGAGGAGTAAATTTTGAAAGAGGTGCTTTGGATTCTTTATTAGATGAATTTCAATTGGCCCATAATTGGACTAGAATTAGGAGAGATAGTACTTTTCATGAAGTGAAAGTGACCCTGGAAAATTTAGATATGCAACTGAAGAGACAAAGTGGTATGGAAGATAGAGGTACAATTTAAATACCCCGCATCTAAGTCTCTGAAAAATGGTCAGTCGGTGGATTAGCTGTTTATAGAGAAGTATGATAATGTTGATCGAATAACTGAGAAACGAAGCTGGATGAAGAAGTTCGAATTGACTGAAATTCGGTAGATACAGGATTCTAACAACTCATAATGAAAGACGAAGCGAGCAAGAACAATAAAACACACTGCGTTATTGGGTGCGCGAGTTGGTGTATGAGATCGGGAACACGAAATGCTAACACTGTTATCACTATTAAAAATTTGCTCTTGTCTGATTATGTGAAATTATATTATAATATGTAAGTGTTTTGTTTATAATTTCATCCATATTTATTATTTTCCAAACTACTTTCGTAATTAAATATTTAAAAAGCTGGGGATGGGTGCAGCCACTGTTGTGGATGGGTAGTTGGGAAGGTAGGACACAGAAAGGAATTAAATGTATATTTGTAAATAACAACAAACTATTGCTTACGAAAAAACGATTCTGAGTGGAGTCCAGATGAAATTTATGCTTTGCCGATAATCTGTATGTCATATTAAAGTAAAATAATTAAATAGGCATTAAATATTTGTTTAATGTTGTACCGATTTTTCCGGGTTTCCTCGTTTTCATATGTTTTTCTCGGTTCTTCAAATTTGCTAGAAAAAATCTTGAGGAAATCAAAAAGTGATCCAATTAAAGTACCTTCCCAATCAGATTTCCTTTCAGAAAAAGTGCTATCATTGTAAATCGGAGCAAAATTACTTGTAGAAAAGTTGTTCACAGTAAAAAAAAAAAAAAATCGTAATATTTTACTAATATATTTCGTACATTTTCTCGTTTTTCCTCCGTTTTTTGGAGGGAGGTTTTCCACATTTGATTAGAAAACTCCTGAGAAAATCAAAAATGACCTCCTTGTACTACCACCCCAAGAAAATTTCCTTTCAAAAAATAGTTTACATCGTATACATCTGAGTAAGCTTTCTGATAGAAATTTTGTACCCAGTATAAAAAAAATAAATATCTTTTTAAAATCGATACATTCTTCGTTACACTCAGAATCTAAAATTACATGATGATTATGCTTAGTGTATTTAAAAGAACCAAATCTAACTAGTTGTACTGAAATTGAATGTTCAGATGTAGTTATTAGATAACCGGAAGAATATAGTTTACAAACTGAACTTGATTCTATTTACGAAACAATGAACTATCAGTGGCGGATCCAGTGATGGGGCAAGGGCCTCGCTCCCCCTCAGAGTAGATTTAACAAAAGTTTTTACTTCTACAAATAATACCAATGATATTACTAACCATTGCCACTATGTCGAATTTGTGTTCCAACAAAAACATCACCAGTAATTCACATTACTGTGATGAAATATAGTTGTTCCTTAAAAAAAGTATGTTAATTATTTATGAGTAACGTTATTTTGATGTTTATTATTCAACATTGATGCAATATTTTAAATACATAATACTGCGATGAACTATACACATTTATTTTATATTTTGGTATCAAATAATATCATCTAAATGTTTAAAATGTATTCATTTAGCATATTACCATCAATATTAATAATAATAATGCAATGATTGCGATGTTATACTAAAGTTCATCAGGGGTTTTTATACTATAGGAAGTATTTGTATAAGTATAAATCGACCAGCGTCTTATGTTAACGAACTTTTATCACTATTTTGTATAGGTTCTATCTATACTATAACGTTGCATATTTTACAGTTGTACCTACTGCAAACTTTATAACTTCCTTGTATATTACCACACGCCATAATAAGTCGATGGTATACACAATGGTATCAATGATACAAGTAAGTAATTTTGAATGTTTTTACTAATGTCATTAATAAACTTCGTTTGTAACACCCTTTTTGTTGAAAAGTTTTTTTTCGGAAAAATAATTCGTTTGATAATAATTTGTCGGAAAAATATTTCATCGGAATCGTATTTTGTTAGAAAATTATTTCATAGGAAAGTTTTTTCCGATAATACTTTTATATTTGACCGAATTGTTTTTCTGATATAATACGGTTCCAACAATATATTTTCCAATATTAACCACACTCCAAGTTAGCTGTTGGGTACGAGGTTTGATACCTGGCAGCGTACTTAAAAAAAGTTATATATATTTATCTTATTTTATATTTGTTTGTTACTTGGAAATATTGTTGATATGTTACATTTTCATGTGTTATAAACATTCCATTGGAATATACAATAAATGGTTTTTCATTATGGTACGACGATATTCCAATAAATCAGTTAAATAATATTTTTTTATCACAATATTTGAATATGAGTACCAATGGAAATAGTCAGTTTTTGTAATATGGTATTGGTCAGTATGACAAACTACATTATACTTAATTTATACAGATAGGTAAAGAAAATAGGAACTGGTTTACTAATCTTATATAAATAGGTAATGGATAAATAGGAACTGATTTATTAACTCTAGGTTACTAATAAGTAAAATATTAAAGTTAATCATAAACAAAAACTAAATACTAAACATTCGATTAGGTGTGTTTTACGGTATTCTACCTAAAAGCCCGACGAAAATAATACTGGGAAAAAAGTCGTAAAACTGTTTGATTGCATAAAAGTACAAAAAAATATTACATAAACTATGACATTATAAAAAATATATTTTTTGTTTATAACCTTGGCGTGTTCTAATATTATTTTCCACTGATGTGGAACTTGAGTTCTATATTTGCCCTATCAGCTGTAACATCAAATTTAATTTTTCGAATTTATCCCCATATTGTTGGATGATTATGTCCTACCAAGTGCGTAAAACGAATATTCCATGATTCACATGGTTCATGATTTTTTTTTTTATTATAAACCAGCAGTTTTCTCAGAGGATTTTAAGTGAATTTTATTTCTATTTTTTAGTCATTATGGAATCAGTTAAGTTTTATTTTAAAACGATTTTTAATTTTTACCTCTATTCAATTTACCTTAAATAAGTATATACTGTTGTTTTTCAAATAGGAATCTTTCTTTTGAACACAAATTTGAATCGAGAATGTTTTTTTAGAAACTTTGATATGCATAATCCAGAGCATGATTTATAATTGTTTAAGCCCGGGACAAAAAGAAAAAGTTGGCCTATTTTTAATCCATTTAATATGAATATTTCTTATCTCATACCCATATATTTTATATGCAACCGAAAAAAATAATTTATATTTTTACAAGTATTTTCGACTGTGTAAACTTTTTTTTTGCATTCTTCAACTTTAAGGATTAATTAAAATTAAAAGAAAAATTAAATCCAGTAGGTGAGCCCGTGATCCACATGGGCTCTGGACAAATACCCACCTTGCGTAAATAGCGCCCTGCTAATGTTAGATTTACTGTTCATGAGTTTTAATCATTTTAAGTTAAGACATGAGGAGTAGGAAAGGTTAATAAATGCATGATTGCACTCTACCCTATTTATTTTTAATCCACATTTAAGCGAGCGTAGTCAGAACAAGTGGTGGGAGGTATATAGTTGCGTGCGCATCACACGATTTCGGAAAAAGTGATCCCATCTCTCAGAAGACAATGTGTTTGGTGCTGCAATGAAACGGATTTTTTTCTTCCATGGTTAAGGGATGTGACCCCCATTCCGTCCTTTGTAATGAGACGCTCGTTGTTTAACAACGCGCAAACGCAGTAGCATCGTAACACCGTCGGGCGTTCCCACTGTTACGGCCGAAAAAACAGATGCGCGCGTCGTTGCTCACGAAATTGCTCGCTAAGATCGATCGTCGCGTTCATAGTTCATTTACTAAAGGAGCGGTCAATACTGTAACAGGCTGAAGTCTTCAATCTGGTACATTTCTTGCTTATTGTTAATTTGTGTATTTTGTTCGTGACTTACGTATAGATTCAATATTAATATTTAATAAAATATATTAAGTAAATTAAATATTTATTTGTGCTTAATAATTGTACTAATAATTTTCAACGCTCACCCGAAATCTTGAGATTCACTACAAGTTTCAATAAGGACCTACCTGTTTAATTATTGTTTATCGTGCAGGCGTGGTCCTCATATTTGGTAAAGTATGGATTCAACCCCGTGTGCTGATTCCATTAGAAGCGCGAATCCATGGGCAACATGGGCGTATCGTGAATCATGTATCGTGCCTCGGACAAACATGGAAGTTGGTAAAAGCTTTGAAAACATTCCGAATAATTCAAAGTAAGCATAAATATTAAATATTATAATTAGGACCTGGATTTAAATACACTAAAAATCATCGAAAAATGATTAAAAAATAGCTGAAAATTCTTTTCAAAAAA
Source organism: Cinara cedri (assembly GCA_902439185.1). NCBI lineage: Eukaryota > Metazoa > Arthropoda > Insecta > Hemiptera > Aphididae > Cinara > Cinara cedri. Next base: position 12,138 of record CABPRJ010000524.1, on the reverse strand, counting down.
TAACATATTTTGTTTTAACTGATTGTTTTATTGGGTAATTTATGATATTTTTATTTTGTTTAAAAAAAACCATTTTCGTTTTTTATAGCACCCATCTAAAGTACATTAACAAAAAAGTCAAAATAAGGTTATATTCGATTTATAATTGAGTAGTCGTTGTAAAATTAAATTAAAATATATGAAATTAACTTGATTCCTTTGACTTGATTGTTAATTTTTTTTGCGATAAAAAAATTGTATGATGCATATTTTTTAGAGACTGAGGGGAACAAGAAAGGTTTTATTAAGATGTAATTTTACTTCTTAGAAAAAATTTTAAATTATTTAATACTATCTTGTTGTAACATAGTATCATACATTAAAGCATGTATAATTTATACAACATGGTACATTCTTTAAATTGTTTTCTGACATTTTCATTTAACATTATAATTAATCGTTAATCGTACAGTCATGGTCCGCATGTTTGGAAAAGTGTGGACACAACCCTGTGTACTGCTCCCGTAAGAGGCCCGACTCCATGGAAAAGGTGGGCGTGTCGTGAGTCATGTATCTTACGTCGGACGAGCATGGAAGTCGATAAAAGCATTGAAAATTCCCTAAATCATTCAAAGTAAGCATACTTATTTAATATTATAACTAGGCCCGGATTTAAATGTACTAAAAATCATAGAAAAATGCATTAAAAAATAACTAAAAATAACATATACATGTTGTTAATTTATTGTTTTATTAGGAAATTTCTATTATGTTAATTTTATTTATAAAAAAAAAAAAACAAATTTAAAAAACTCAATTAAATATTCTAAAAAATAAATTGCTTTATTTTTATATTTATAGGCCAATTGAAGGAGACATTATTGAAGACAACACACATTATAACATTGATATTGAAAATATATCAGTAAATCCACAGTGAGTATTGTGTAATTTAGTGTTATACCTTCTGATGAACTTGTACTGTTTGGTTTTTTAAGTTTTTTCTTTTAGATTCTGAGTGGAGCGAAAAAGCTTATGGTTTTATAAATATTTGTGCGCAGAACTTTTCTAACAGAAATCTTGTTCAAATTTGTATGTGTAGTACCTTTCCTAAAAGAAAATCAGAGTGGAGAGGTACTTTAGGGAGGTATTTTTCGATTTTCTCAAGAATTATCTTATCATGTTTGAAAATCTGAAAAAAATTTAAGAAAAACGGGAAAATATAAGAAATATAGGTTTTAGTTAAAATATATTACGGCCTTCTTTTTTCCCGTAAACATCTTTTCTATAAACAATTTGGCTTTTATTTATAATAATAGAAATATTTCTGAAAGGAAATTTGACTAGGAAGGTATTTTAAGGAGGTCATTTTTCGATTTTCTCAGAAGTTTTCCCAATAAATGAAAGAAATCGGGAAAAAATCGTAGGAAAATCGGTACAACAATAAATAAAATATTATTAATAAAAATATATAATGTATATTTAATTATTTTACCATAATATGATATATATTGTTGACAAAGCATCACTATCAACTGAACTGCGGTCAAAATCTTTTTTTCGTTAGCAATTACATTAAATTACTTATAACAGTGACTGTACTCATCCCCAATTATCTTAGGACGTCTTTTTTAAATGTAAAAAGATAATAAACATCTAATCTTAAATGTCCATGATAATATTGGTTTTATGAAATTCCCACTTATTATATTGACCTTACCATGTTTGCTAAGACATTTTGTTTGTATTGTATAGCACCCACCTAAGGTATATTAACAAAACATTTTGAAAGGTACATTTGAATCATTATTGAATCATTGTTAAATTGATTTCAAACATATAAAAGTAACTTGATTCGTGTGAATTAACTCTGAACTATTTTCGAAAATCATTATTATAATATTGAAAATAAAATTGTATGATGCACATTCTTTGAAATTTGAGGGAAATAAGATATAAGTTTTATTAGGATGTTATTTTTTTTCTGATAAAAATATTTTAATATTCAACTGCTTAAAACTATGTTCTTGTATCATAGTAATAAACATTAAAACGTCTGGAGTTTTTACACCATGATACATTCATTGAATTATTTTCTGAGATTTTTATTACTTAATTTGAATATACAATTTTTATTCCTTCGAAATTTTTTTTTCGGGTTTCCCTTGCAATTAAATTCATACTGTGTCACAAATTATGTGTAATTTCTGCCCTGTGTTATCTTATTGTTAATGTTAAATTTTTAAAGGATAATTTGTTTTAAACTTATTTTAAAAACCCATTTTTATAATCTTATAATTGTATTGTTTTTTAAAAAACTAATTGTTATATTTTTATATTTATAGACCAATCGGAGAAGAAATTATTGAAGATAATACACATTATATCATTAATATTGGGAATACATCAGTAAACACAGAGTAAGTATTGAGTAATTTATTGTTTTACTTTTTCGTTAAATGGTACTGTTTGTTTATTTTTTAAATATTTCCTTTTAAATTGTGTAATGTTAACAAACATCGAATCATGAATATCCGGTATAATATTAATTTTATGAAATCCCCACATATTATATTTACTGAACCAGGTACGCTCAGAATATATTTTTCTTAATTCTTAAATTATTTTTGAATCAATATGATAATATTGAAAAAAAAATTGTATGATGCATATTTTTTGGAGTATGAGGGAATCTAAATTATATTAATAAAAAATTGTATTTTAATCATTATCAAATTGAATTAAAACATGCACAAAATAACTTGATTTTTTTGAATTAATTGTTAATTTCATTTGGAATAAAAAAAAATTGTATGATACACATATTTTAGAGTCTCAGGGAAGCAAATAAGCTATAAGTTTTTTTAAGATGTTATTTTTTTTCTTAAAAAAAAAATATTTCAATTATTTTTTATTACAGTGCAAATATAAAGAGAGTGTAGACATACTGAGAGTTGCTCTAATTGGAGGACAGATTTGACCGCTATTAATTGGCTATTTTTCATTTTGAAAAGATGTTTTAAAATACATTACTATATGTCATATAGATTTTTTTAATGTACAAGTTATTTAGTTGTTGTTAAATAAATATTAAATTACTAGTTTAAGTTTTCATGCAGGTATGAAGGTACATAGATTCTCAGGGGTTTTTCCAATAAATTGGAAAAAATAGGAAAATTTACAAATGTATAGTAAAATATTATGGCTTTTTTTTCCCCTGTGAACAACTTTTCTATCAACAATTTTCCTCCGATTTACAATGATAGCACTTTTTTTGAAAGAAAATCTATCTGTGGTGGTACTTTTAAAAATTCATTTTTTGATTTTCTTTGGAGTTTTCCCAACAAATGGGGAAAAAAAAGGAAAAATTGTACAAAATGTATGTTATTTCATATAATCTATGAGTAATACTTTCTAAGTAAATTCAGTTTTCGTATTAAGGGACATTTAGGTTTTTTAAAATACAGGTAACATCACAATGAAGTTAGATGTTTTCAATTTTAGGTTTTAATTTATAGTAAGTAAATAACTAATCCTACACATACTTTAAGGGAAATCGATTGGCTATTTTAAACGGGCTATACAAAAATAAATTAAGACATTGTTTTAAATCTATATGTTAATATATTGTAAAACTAATCACTGAGTAAGTTTATTTAAAATGTGGCATTATAGCAAGAGGCCACGGCTGCCATGGATTTTCTAAAATAGAAAAGCGTTTTATAGGACTTAAATATATATTTCCATTAATACCTTGTCTATTGTTAATAATATATAGCTGTTTATACATTTAAGAAAATGGTAAACATTTAACGCTTTATCAACAATAATTTATTTGTGTACCAATTTCATCAGTTATGGTTGTTCATTAATAATGTCAATATTTACAATAAATTGCTTACCTACTACAATATGTTACATAGCGAGTATGAAATAAAGAAATTATAAATTAGTACACTCAGAATAATATTTTATTTTACATATAGTAAAATAAAATTATATTAAATATAATTTAACAAGAAATATTTTATAAAAATTATATTTTTTGGTAATTTGAAACTGTTAATTTTAAAATAAATATTTGAAATTTTCTAGAATATAATAACAAATACCTATAACATATTATTAATTAAAACTTTATCATAAAGCTTGAAAAATTAATACTTGAGAATAAAAGAAAACAATTTGAAATTAAAACTATAAAAAAACATGTAATGACTTAGTAACTAGTATGCACTAAAATGTCAGTTTAGCCAATAAATGGCGGTCTAATCTAAGGGCGTCCATCTTCGAAAATCCAGGGGGTGGGACACTGTACTTTTTCAATAATATTGACCATTCTGTTAACCTGTTAACTGTTATATATAAGTTTACGTAGAATAATATTATATGACTGTATTCATATAACAGTGTTTGTTAATTTATCATAACTATATAATTATTTATAGAATAAATAAGAGAAGTCGCTCAATTTTTAATAAAATGTAAAATATACAACATAAATAATTCACTTTATTGTTTAATTAACACAATTAGTGTCTATTACTAGATACTTAAAAAAGTAAAAACATTATGTAATAAAATATAATTAAACGTTAAAACAAAAAGCGGGGGTTTGGTGACTTTGGTAAAATCAATGACATATTCAGTTATTCAACAATCATAATAAAATCATTGACATATTTTTCTCATACTAATATAATACACAATAATTTTTCTTCAATGTATCAATTATAATATATTTGTATAAATGTATAATAGCAACTGAAAAGTCAAGGGGGACATGTCTCCCCTTTGCCCCCCCCCCAATGGACGCCCTTGACCTAATCTCTTATCACTCCATATAGCCATACTCTCTCTAACATAGCACTCTTTTTAAAACTATCTTGTTGTATTATAGTAACATACATTAGAACGCGTGGAGTTTTTACATCACAATATATTTTTTGAACTATTTTCTGATATTTTCATTTATCATTTATCATATTAATCGTTAATCATACAGGTACAATCCGTATGCTTGGCAAAGTATGGACACCATCCTATATGCTGCTCCAGTAGAAGGCCATAACCCATGGGAAACGTGGGCGTGGCGCGAGTCATGTATTGTACCTCGGACAAATATAGAAGTTGAAGATAGCTTTGAAAATTCTTCAAATCATTCAAAGTAAACATAAATATAAAATATAATAACTAGGGCACGGATTTAAATGCACTAAAAATAGTTATTGAAAAATGCATTAAAACAGCCAAAAATGCCATTAAATGACATGTGCATTTTTTAATATATTGTTTTATTTTATTTAAAACAAAAATATAAACAGAGTGTCGAAAAATTTGACTAAATTTTCTTAAAATGAATTGTATTTATATATATATATATATATATTTATAGACTAATTATTGATGAAGATATTATTGATGAAGAAATTACTGATGAAGAAATTATTGATGAAGATATTACTGATGAAGAAATTATTGATGAAGAAATTATTGAAGATAACACACGTTATAACATTGATATTGAAAATATACCAATATCAGTAAATACAGAGTAAGTATTGTGTAATTTAAATTTATACTGTCTTGTTAACTGATACTGTCTGTTTTTTTTAAGTATTTCCTTTTAAATCTTATAATTGTACATATATCTAATCTCGAATGCCCAGGAAAATATTGATTTTATGAAATGTCCACCTATTTTATTGACCTAACCATGTACACTCAAGAATTTTATTTATTTTATAGCATTCACCTGAAGTACATTAACAAAAACATTTAAAGGTTACATTCGATTCATAATTGAGTAATCATTATCAAATAGAATTTAAACACATACAAATACCCTGATTTGTGACCTACCTACGTAAATTCAAAATTTTTTTTTGTATTTTATAGCACACACAAAGTACATTAACAAATAAGTTTGAAAGGTTTATTTGAATCTTTATTGAATCATTATCAAATTGAATTTATACATATAAAAACAACTTGATTCGTGTGAATTGATTCATAATTTCTTTTTAAATAAATGTAATAACATTGAAAACAAATTGTATGATGCACATTTTTTGGAATCTGAGTGAAGCAAGAAAGCTATAAGTTTTTTAAGATGTAATTTTTTTTCATGGAAAAAATAATTAAGTATTTAAAATTATCTTGTTGTATCATAGTAACATATATTAGAACGTATGGAGTTTTTACCTCATGATACGTTCTTTGAATGCACAACCTGGTGGTCGTGACACCTAAGTTGGTCGTCAATATTTTTACACCAAATGAAAAATATATATACATATTATTTTATATAACGTAATATTTCTTGTACCGTTTGTGGTCATATTAATCGTAATATGGTCATATTATTATCTTAATTTTGCGATAACAAATTCTATTTAATCACGCAGTATATGTGTTATTTTTAAATTTAATCAGATTTACTAGCGATAATAAAAAACAAATATCGCCCCAGATTGAATGCCGAAGTAGATTTAAGAGTGGCAGTCTCAAATATCAACCCCAATTTAAATTCAATCATATCTATAGTTAATAGGTCACAAGCAAATTGGTCTCATTAAACCATGTAATTTTATAATTTTAAATCATTAAAATGTTGATTATAATTATAACAATTTCGGTAATTTTTTCTTGTTTTAGAATCAAAAATTTGGATAAATTAAATTCAACAAATATTAAAATTGCCTAAAATTGACGGTTTAATTTATAAGACTATAATTATTATATACATTAATTAAATATATACGTATTGTACACTAATGTAATATTAGTAGGAAGGGGAGGTCGAAATATATTAATTGGTGGCCGTGGATAAAAAAAGGTTACGCACCACTGGTTTGCACATAGATGTGACTGTGCATTTTCCTAAATCGGCTGTTATAACTTCAATATCATACTTTTATCATTTCCGAGGATGTTATCTCTATTGTGGCGTTTCCTTCTACAATTACGTCAGAATATCTTGCTTATTGGGTGATATTCCTTTGATATTGATTAAAATCGTTGTAAAGGTTGGCCCCGGGTTCCTGTTGATCTTGCTTGTTCTTCTGTGTGATTTTATCTTGTTTATGTTGACGTTGCCTATGCCGAAGAGTTTGGCACCGGGGTAGTAATCTAGAGAGAACGATTCTGCTGTTGCCTGAAGTACACCGCGTAGAGGTTTCTTCCATGTAACCCATTCTTTGAATTATTTTCTAAAATTGTCATTACTTATTTTAAATATACGACTTTTTACTCTTTTTAAATTTCTATTTCGGGTTTTCTATGTTATTAAATTCATACTATGACTCAAATTATGTGTAATTTCTGCCCTGCGTATCCTTACCTGTGTAACCTAGCCTTATTGTTAATATTGCATTTTAAAAAAATTATTTGTTTTAAACTTATTTTACAAACCCATTTATATAATTAATTTATAACATTTTCTAAAAAACGAACTGTTTTATTTTTATATTTATAGACCAATTATTGAAGAAGAAATTGTTGAAGATAACACACGTTATAACATTGATATTGAAAATATATCAGTAAATGCAGAGTGAGTATTGTGTAATTTAGATTTATACTGTCTTGTTAACTGATACTGTCTGTTTTTTTTAAGTATTTCCTTTTAAATCTTATAATTGTACATACATCTAATCTCGAATGCCCAGGAAAATATTGATTTTATGAAATGTCCACCTATTTTATTGACCTAACCATGTACACTGAGAAATATTTTTTTTTTTAAATTTATAGCAGACACGTAAAATACATAAAAAAAAAATGTTTGAAAGGTATATTTGAATCATAATTAAGTAACCATTGTCAAATATAATAAAAGCATAAAAAAAATAACTTGATTCGTGTGAATTGATTGTTAATTTCTTTTTGAATAAAATCAAATTGTATGATGCACATTTTTTAGAGGCTGAGGGGAGCAAGAAAGCTATAAGTTTTATTAAGACTTCATTTTTTTTCTTAGAAAATGTATTTAAGAATTTAAAATTATGTTGTTGTATCATAGTAACATACATTAAAACATATAGAGTTTTTACATCATGATACATTCTTTGAAATATTTTCGCATATTTTTATTACATATTTTGAATATCCGATTTTTTATTATTTTGAAATTTCATTTTCGGGTTTCCTATACAATTAAATTGATACTGTACATACAATAATGTGAAATTTCTGACCTTTGTTACCTTGTTTTTAATATTGAATTTTTAAAAAATTATTTGTTTTGAAACTTATTTAAAAAACCATTCATATAATTGATTTGTAATATTTTCTAAAAAACCATTTTTTTTTTTTTTTTTTTTTTTTTTTTATTATAGACCGATTGAAGAAGAAATTATTGAAGACAACACATGTTATAACATTGATATTGAAAATATATCAGTAAACACAGAGTGAGTATTCCGTAATTAATTGTTTTACTAGCTGTGGTTTTTCAAGTATTTCTGTTATAATCTTATAATATTAACAAACATTTAATCATGAATGTCCGGGATAATATTGATTTTATTATTTTTTGGAGTATGAGATAACCTAAAGTACATTAACAAAAGAGTTTGAAGACTATTTTTGAATCATTATTGAGTAATCATGATCAAATTGAATTCAAACATATAAACAAATATTTTGATTCATGTGAAAAGATTGTTAATTTCTTTTTCAATCAAAAAAAATTGTGTGATGCACATTTTTTAGAGGCTGAGGAGAGCAAGAAAGCTATGTTTTATTAAGACTTAATTTTTTTTCTTTGAAAACGTATTTAAGAATTTAAAATTATGTTGTTGTATCATAGTAACATTCATTAAAATATGAGGAGTTTTATACAACATGATACATTCTTTGAATTATTTTCTGACATTTTTATTACTTATTTTGAATATCCAGTTTATTTTATTATTTTTTGGTTTCCTTTGCAAATACATTTATACTGTACCTCAAATTGTGTGCAATTTCTACCCTGTGTTACTTTATGGTTAATACTGAATTTTAAAAAAATAATTTGTTTTGATACTTATTTTTAAAAAACCATTTATATAATTAATTTGTAAAATTTTCCAAAAATTGAATTGTTTTATTTTTATATTTATAGACCAATTGATGATGAAATTGATGAAGACAACACGTGTTATAACAATGATCTTGAAAATATATCATTAAACACAGAGTGAGTATTGCCTAATTTAGTGTTTTTGGCATTATTATTTTTGATATTTGTTAATAAAGAATCTTCAGATTAAATCCATTTTACAAATGGTGGATAGCAAATGTAGTAAATATCGGGCGTTCTAAACCTTATTAAACTTCTCGGAAACATTAGAAAAATGTACCTATAATGCTATAACCTAATCAAATTTTTAATTTTTTTAACACTTACGGTGGTTAGGAATAACTAGTGAATAGGCTGTTTTGTCCATAGTTATCTAATTAGGTTGGATTATAACATGATTATAAGTAGAGAAGTGAACAAAAAGTGTTTTATTAGGTCTGAGCACATTATGCTTATATTTTGTAGTATTTATGTTATGCATATTAATATATGATAAAGTTTATTATTACAATTGTATTACATTTGTTTTAGTATTGTTGTATATGATGATTAAAGATACTATATGTTTTATGGGAGAATATCTGTTAGAATTTAATAATAGGCTTGAATAGTACTTGACATGAAATTATTAGTTTTAAAAGTTTTAAAGTTTAAGAAGTTAAAGAAGTTTTAAAAGTAAACATAGTGTTACAATCATTAGAGTTAATATGGCCCCTTCCACAGACATGGTATTTATGATAATGGTAGATACTAAATTATATTTAGTACCTAATTTATTAGATGGTTTTGTAAAGACTTTGTATATGTGTATTGGAATAGCAGTAATTTGTACGATTATTATATTTTTCAGATCAATATCCGTATCTGAAGAAGAAGAAGAAAGGATTAATACCCCAGTAAAAAAAGTAGTCTCCATTGACGGTTTTGTTAATAAGAGTACAATTTCTATTGAAAAGGATAATGTGAAATCTATTTTATGTAATGAATCACAATTTCAGTGTGCTCATTGTGGTAACTCGTATAGTTCAAAATCGAGTTTGAGAAGTCACATGATAACTCACAATGTAATAACACCACACCCATGTAAAATATGTGGTGAATCATATTCGACCTTTTCCTTTTTACAAAATCACATGAAAGTTCATAATCGTAATTTTCCGCACCAATGCAATGTATGCAAGAAGACATTTTTGCGAAAATCGAATTTAAAGTTTCATGAACGAATTCACACTGCTGAAAGACCACATCAATGTCACATTTGTCAAAAGACATTTTTGTTAAAAGGCAATTTAACAGCTCATGAAAAACTTCACAATGGGGAAAGGCCACATCAATGTCATTTATGTGAAATGTCATTTTCACAAAAAGGAAATTTAATGAGACATACTAGAATTCACACGGGAGTAAAACCTTTTGAATGTGATATTTGTAAAAAGATATACTCCCAAAAAATTAGTTTAATAAATCATTTAAAAACTCATGAAAAACCGTATGAATGTAAAGTGTGTAAAATGACATTTTCAGTAAAAAGCTCTTTAAAGGATCATGAAATAACTCACAATCGATGTAAAATATGTAAAAAGACATTTTCAAAAAAAGCTGTCTTGGTAAAACATAAAATAACTCATTCGAAAGAAAGACCCTATGAATGCGATTTTTGTGAAATGACATTTTCTCGAAAAGGAAATTTAAAGGAGCATTTGATAACTCACAGTGGAGAATATCCACACCAATGTGACATTTGTGTAAAGTCATTTGCACTAAAAAAAAATTTAAAGAGACATAAAAAAACTCATCATCAAAAGCCTTATTATTGTAACTTTTGCCATAAAACATTTGCTCAAATTTCCGATCTAAATGTTCACAAAAAGAGACATAAAAAATTATTGAAAATGCATTTTTAACAAACGTAAATTAATTTATACTGGAACACTAGCCTTATGAGTATTACTTGAATAAGAAGAAATTACGTTTACCAAGCAATTTAAAACATTATATTGTTCATACTGATGTTTAAAATATTTTATTATTATTTATTCAATGTTTTATAATGATATTATATAGTTAGTTATTTAAATTTAAATTTTGTTTTCAGTTAAATAAAATTGATGAGAAATGTTTTTCTATAAAAGAATACCTCTTTTGTAATATTCCTGAAAAGATTCTCTATAAAAAATAAATTTAAATGAATTCCAAATTCAAATGAAAAATACTGATATAATTACCCAACCTATCGCATCATATCCGTATTTTCTCTATAATTATTTACTGTTCATATTCAATTCTATGATTGCATCATCGCTATATATTTTTTTAAATTGTCATTGCGAAGAACAATGAATGCGGGATGAGTCATTTAAAAAATTATAATTGATAAAAAATAGACGTAAATGTACGCGTATTCATAGTTCATAGTTCGTGATTCTCTTTTCATTAAAATTCGTCAGTAGAGTACTATACAGGATATCGAACGAACGTGTGATAAGAGAGGCTCGAACCTTCTCACTTTTGACAAGGCCACTATCACTATTTAGTGTACTCTTTACAAATTATGCCAATATTATTTATTATAGAATAGTATGTATTATGCAATTTATTAGATACTCTACTCCTACAGTCTAAACTTTTAACTGGTTTTAGTTGATTTTCATATCAATATTGCCTTAAAGCACTTGCTGTCAAACTAGTGTCAAACAGAGAGAACCGAACGGAATGATAAAAACATTGATAAGACCATTCAGTTCGGTATCCTGTTAATCCTAATTCGTGGTAGGTACAAACAGACACATTATTCGTCATTCGTCATTCGTAGCTCAAGAAAGCCCAAGAACTATCTACGAATGACTCGCGGTCTATCATTCTGGAGTGCGTTAGAAATTAAAAAGAAAACTAACACTGCCACTGTTATCAGTGATAAGTTGGAAAGGTAGGATACATAATGTTATTTATTTTACATATCTGGAGGTAACGATAAACTATTACCAACGAAAACGATTCCGAACGAAGTTTGGTTACACATGTTTTGAAAAGCCGTAATATTTAAAATTTTCAATTCAAAATTTGATATTGAAATGCTTGTAAAAAAAAAAAAA